>CATNWA010001463.1:0-30738 GCA_951230385.1 Staurois parvus
AAGGGGTATTTTATACGGCGAGTATAGCCCAAACATTTAACCTTTTTAAAACAGGAAAAGTGGGGGGGTTCTTCTTATAACCCATTTTGTTTTAAAAATCCCGGAAAATACGGAAACTTGTGGGGGGTGCGAAAGTTTTTTTTTTTTACACTGATTGTTTTTAACACCAAAAAAGGCTGTAAAAGCAATAAGTTCTCCTCTCTGGCTGCATTTTTGCAGGCATTGAGAAAAACGTGTGGCTGTTTTTGGGTCACAGTTTTGTCACAGGGTACACCCGGGCCCCGTTTTGAATAGCCTTGTACCATGTAAATCTTTATGATCATTCACAGATTTCACAAGTGGGAAAGGCAATGATGCCCAGAACTGACTCTTCCCTTCCCAAACAAATTCATGTGATAAAACCCGACGGGCCAAATCAGTGATCACATAAATGGGGAAAACCTTTTCACACAGAGGTCCCAAAAAGCGTTTGGGTTTTTCCCTGTTTCTGGGGGAAAACCGAGGGAAACGGAAAATGGTCCCCGGCAACGCCCCAGGGGGGCGGACAGGCAGGGAACTTGGGGGAACTTTTATAAAAAAGCCACTTGTTTCCGCACTACTCCCACCCCGGCGTGTTGTACATGACCCCGGATGGGAAGGGGGTTAGCTGACAATTTGCGTTTTCATCCCCCAATCCCGGGCACCCAAATTAAAAATTTACGCCTTTTTTTTCCCAAAAATTCAGCTTTTTTTTCAGGGTTTTGTTTCCCTGGTGCTTTTTTTTTTTATGCGCTATAAAAAAAAAAAGATTTAAAATTTTTGGGAAAAAAAAACCCAATATTTTGGACTTTTTGCTATTAAACAGGTCCGTAAAAAAAATTTAAAAAAATCACATTTTGTCAAAAATTTTAAGGCCAAAATGAAATTCTGCACTTCCCTTTTGCAAAAAAAAATCCCAATATTGAAAATTAATTGGGAAAGTTTAAAAGGTTTACAAATGGGAAATAGAAAATTGGTAAAGATTTTGGGGAATTTTTTTTTTTTCCAAACTAGTAATGGCAGCAATCAGCGACTTTAGGGGGAAATTTACGTCGGCCCCTTTTCGACCCTGGGGGGAACTGACCGGGGAAAACACCAATAACAGTATCCGGGGTGCAAAAAAAAGCCCTGACCCTGTTTTACTAGCGGGGGCCCGGAAGGGGTTTAAATATGAGGGGCGTTAAAAGGGGTTTAACTATGTGTAGGGGATTTTTTACGGGGGGGGGGTTTTCCCCACTGAAAAGCACACTGCCACCCGATTAGGGGCCCCAAAGCTGACGGGGAGGAAACTGTTAGAAAAACCAGCCCTTTCCTCCCCGTCGGAGATACTCCGGTTAATCACGGGGCCCCCGGGCAAGTAATTACTGACCGGGGACCCATGATTGACCAGCCGAGGGTAGGGTGCATGTGCAGCTCATCCCCGCGCCCCCTACCCAAAAATGCAAAATTTTACGTTATTTTTTAAATTATAAAATTTAATATATAAAATTTTATAAAATTTATATGTAATTTTTTGCCCACAGTGCCACCCTGTAGCGTTTTTTCTGCTATAAAAGTGGTCGGAAGCAGTTAAACATTTTCCCGACCACTCTATAGCAGATAGCCCCAGAATTTAAAAAAATTAGTTTTTTTAAATCAAACTATTTTATCTTAAATTTAAGGGGAAAAATGTATTTTGCTACATGGTCTTTGTAAAATTAAATTCCCATATATGTGTTAATAAATTAATTGCTTTATGTGCAAGTTACAGCATTTATCAAATGGTTGGTATATAAATTACGTGTTTTTTTTTTTTTTACATAGTATAATGGCGGCAGGCATTTCATAGAACTTATAGCAGGACTGCCGGCAGGCATTTCTGGCACTGGGGGGGGAAGGAACTGATACTCAAGTTGTCACTGACATCCCCCGTTGAACACCAATACTGCGATCTGTGCTAATAAACAAAGCACTGACCAACTTGTACTAATGACAACTGGGCTCAGGGAAGGGTTTAATATATGGGGTGATTCAAAGGGTTAACTGGTTGTTACTGTGTGTGTTTTTACTATGGGGCTATGTCTTTGCTTTTCCATTGTAAGCACACTTGCTTTGTATTGGCTATGCCGATGCAGAGCCTTTACAAAGCAAGTGTGCTGGAGCCAAAAGGTGAGAGAACTGTATTGTTTACATACAGTTTCTCTTCAATCCGTAGGTATTACTCGGCGATCATCGGGTGCCCGAACACGTAAATCACCGACGGGACCTGCCTGGTGATGGATACTGTCTGATGGACTGCGAATGGGAGGCGGAGGGCTAGGGCTGACTGAGCTGTGCTGCCACCCTTACCCGCCGGAATATGCAAAGATCACAATTCATACTATATATTTATATATGGATTTTGTCGACCACCTTCTGCCCTATAGCAGTATTTCTGCTATAGGGCGGGGGTTTAAAGTGGTTAAACTGGTAGTAAACTCTCATTTCTGCTCTTTTTACCTACCAGGTAAATGTTATAATAAAGTTTACCTAGTGGTAAAATTAACTATCTCTACAGATTCTATCAGAGGCTGCAGCTGGGTTGACTTCCACCGGCTTCTGAAGGGACGGCAGGGCCGTGCTGTCCCTTTATAGCCATGGCCAAAACTCCCCAATGCACGTGCACAGCAGAGATGCCATCGGTGGCTCAGCCATTCAAGCAGCTGCAGCCTCAGTGCCTCAGTGCTCCTACTCCTTGACCTCTTCCGCAGCCTTCGACACAGTCGACCACCCCCTCCTACCTCAAAAAACTACACTCCCTCGGCCCCTCAGAGATTCTGCTCTCTCACCTGGCTCTCATCCTACCTGTCACAACGCTCTTTCAGCGTTACCTATAATGCTACCACCTCCCTCTCTCTGTGGGGTCCCTCAAGGCTCCGTCCTCGGGCCCCTTCTCTTCTCCATCTACACCTCCTGCTACCTTGGCCAACTCATACACTCTCACGGCTTCAACTACCACCTATATGCCGACGACACACAAATCTACTGTGGGGATCGAAAGTAGTTTGGGCACCCCAGCTAAAAATTCATATTAATGTGCATAAAGAAGCCAAGGAAAGATGGAAAAATCTCCAAAAGGCATCAGATTTACAGATCAGACATTCTTAATAATATGTCAACAAAAGTTAGATTTTATTTCCATCATTTACACTTTCAAAATAACAGAAAACAAAAAAAATGGTGTCTGCAAAAGTTTGAGCACCCTGCAGAGTTAATATCTTGTACTGTCCCCTTTGGCAAGTATCACAGCTTGTAAACGCTTTTGTAGCCAGCCAAAGAGTCTTTCATTTCTTGGTTGATGTATCTTTGCCCATTCTTCCTTACAAAGTCTTCCAGTTCTTTGAGATTTCTGGGCTGTCTGTCATTGCACTGCTCTTTTAAGGTCTATCCATAGATTTTCAATTATGTTGAGGTCAGGAGATTGTGAAGGCCATGGCAAAACCTTCAGTTTACGCCTCTTGATGTAATCCCCCGTGGATTTCGAGTGTGTGTTTAGGATCATTATCCATATTTTGTAGAAGCCATCCTCTCTTTAACTTCAGCTTTTACACAGATGGCATCAAGTTACCATCCAAAATTTGCTGAATTTTATTGAATCCATTTTTCCTTCTACTCGTGAGATGTTCCCTGTGCCACTGGCTGCAACACAACCCCAAAGCATGATTGATCCAACCCCATGCTTAACAGTTGGACAGAGGTTCTTTTCATTAAATTCTGTGCCCCTTCTTCTCCAAACGTACCTTTGCTCATTGCGGCCAAAAAGTTCAATTCTAACCTCATCGGTCCACAGAACTTGTTTCCAAATGCATCAGGCTTGTCTATATGTTCATTTGCAAAGTTCAAAAAGATGATTTTTTGTGGTGAGGACGTAGAAGAGGTTTTTTTTCTGATGACTCTTCCATGAAGACCATATTTGTACAAGTATCTCTTTATAGTGGAATAATGTATCACAACTCCAGTGTCTGCCAGATCTTTCTGGAGGGAATCGTGCAGTCAAACGTGGGTTTTGAATTGTTTTTCTCACAATCCTGTGCGAGCTGTTCTGTCTGATATTTTTCTTGGTCTTCCAGATCTTGCTTTACCTTCCACTGTTCCTGATGACTGCCATTTCTTAATTACATTCCAAACAGAGGATATTGACATCTGAAAACGCTTTGCTATCTTCTTATAGCCTTCTCCAGCTTTGTGAGCGTCAACTATTTTTCAGTTTCAGTTTTCTAGACAACTGCTTAAAAGAACCAATGGTGCTGATTGTTGTGGCAAGGTCAGATGAGTCTGTGCATTTAAAACCTTTGAGATTGACATCACCTGGTCTTCCTAGACGATGATTGAGAACAATCCATGACACTGGCAGGTCTCAGCTTTGCAAAGGGGGCAGTGCATGCTATAAATTCTGCAGGGTGCCCAAACTTTTGCAGACGCCATTTTTTTGTTTTCTGTTATTTTGAAAGTGTAAATGATGGAAAATAAAATCTAACTTTTGTTGACATATTATAAGAATGTCTAATCTGTAATTTGATGCCTTTTGGAGATTTTTCCATCTTTCCTTGGCTTCTTTATGCACATTAATACAAATTTTTAGCTGGGGTGCCCAAACTTTCAATCCCCAACTGTATCTCTCAACCCCCTACCTCACCCCCTCAGTCTCCGCCCGAATCACACACCTCCACTTCCTTAAACTGAACCTCTCCAAAATCGAGTTTCTTGTCTTCCCCCCAGCCCGCACACCACCCCCCATTGACTTCTCCATCATGTCCAACAACGCCATCATCAAACCCGCCCCGCAGACCACAGTACTTGGTGTCATTCTGACTCCAACCTATCCTTCCAGCCCCAAGTCCAATCTTTAACAAACTCATGCAGACTCCACCTCCGCAACATCGCCAAAATCCGCACGTTCCTAACCCCAGAAACCACTAAACAGCTCATCCACTCCCTCATCATATCATGACTCGATTACTGCAACTCCCTCCTTACTGGCCTGCCTCGCTGCTGGCTATCCCCGCTTCAGTCGATCCTGAATACGGCTGCCAGACTCATTCACCTTTCCAACCGCTCCGTTTACGCCCGCCACCCCCCTCTGTCAATCCCTCCACTGGCTTCTGATTGTGCAACGGATCAAATTTCAAAATCCTAGCACTGACGTACAAAGCTGTCCACCATACTGCCCCGAACTAAATCACCGACCTAATATCCAAGTACCAATTATTTGAAAGAAATCTTGCGAGCCAAGTAATAAAAAATTCCTATTGTTGGATCGCAAACTTATAACACATAACTACCAATGTGAAAAAAGCGTGAAAAATAAAAATGTAGTATTGCGCTCACAACCTTTCAATCTTATATATCTAGACAAATAAATGTGTATATGATATACATAAATGACTGCATTTTTGAATCTGTAAAAATCAACTCACATAAGCAAAAATAAAAAACACTGAACAGTTGAATAAAAAAGAAATAGTAATATAATATAATGATAGTGTCCCATAGAGAAATGAGTGACTTTGTGCTGAAAAATCTTCAATATCTTTAAATAGGTGACTGCTTGTGCCTCCTCCCTTAAGTGAAGATGTGCGCTCACCTCATGAATAGCCTGCAATTAGGCTATTAAAGCTTGCGGTTCACCTCCTTGGAACCTACTTGTTTAGGAACTGCTGTAGATGAGATAACCATGAAATGCGACATATGTTGTAGAAAAATATCCTCTCACTGGGTGCCACTCCACTGTCTTCTTATTTCCATGCGGTTCTCCATAAATAAGAAAAATCCTGACATGGTGCTTTATCGTTTTTAAAAAAGCTTTAATGTGAAGCTGACAGGTGGCACTCACATAAATCGTATAGTGGTAGTACAATTATCTCAGACCTCCGCTGACTGTCGGAGCTGTGCGCTCGTAGTCCGATGGCCGGACTGACTCCCTCCGAGTGACGTGAACAGTCCCACCCCTACGCGTTACGCCACCAATCACGTGGCTTCAAGGGGGATTTGATTGGTCAATCACTCGTGAGCTGTCGGCTTATAAAGCACGGCTCCGCCATTTTGTTGGCTATCTAGTGGGGGCAGCCATTTTCCTATAGACATGTAGTGAATTATTAATATGACTGATAACCCTATACCCATCCCGGAGGGGTACCTGACGTCACTACTCCGCAGTCAGATCGAGGACTAAGAATCCATCACTTTATGGAATGACCTATAACACAGATTAATATTTAAAAAAGATATACAAATGTTACCAGATTTATGTGACTAATTGTAAATTTTAAAAAACTCATTAATTTGATCTATAATGACCAAACCAATGAATATGAAATATCCATATCATACATTTTATACAAATCAAATAGAAATGGCAAATAATAAAAATATTAATTAAATCAATGTTACAAAAAACATTGATAATCAATATGAATAGGATTACAAATATAATAAATGGAAAAAATATTAAAATAAAATAAAAAATAAAAATAAATATAAATAAATATAAATAAAAATGAAAATGAAAATACTTTAATCACAAATATATCTAAAGTATATATATAGGTTGGAGAGTGTGCCCAGGCCGATATCAGGTACCATGCATGTGCAACAACGTGGACAGCAACAGGAAATGACGCAAATGAGGCGCTCATGGCGATGAACCATATAGAGATCATCCCCATAGCATCAACATGCATGTCCACGTCCGCACATGCATCCTGAATGGACACGGGACACAGTCCCCAATCTACATATCACTAATAAAACATGCTAAATCAAAATCTTTGTTTAATCCTCCTGGTGCTAAACTACCCAACTCATAAATCCAGAATGATTCTTTTTTACTTATTTCACGTACTAAATTATCCCCAAGTACCACCCAACACGCACACTCCGCTCTTCACAAGACCTCCTTCTCTCTAGTTCCCTGGTCTCCTCCTCCCGTGCCCGCCTCCAGGACTTCTCCAGGGTGTCACCCATCCTTTGGAACTCCCTGCCCCAACCCATCAGATTATCACCTACTCTCCTCTCCTTTAGGTGCACCCAGAAAACCCACCTCTTCAGGGAAGCCTACCCCACCCCCCTGCTAACTTGCCAACCTCCTCCACTCTTCCTACCACTCCATCCCCCACAGCTTTCTCCTCCTGTGCCACCTTCCCCTCCCTCCTAGATTGTAAGCTCGAAAGAGCAGGGGCCCTCGATCCCCTCATGTTTTGCATTGTATTGTTATTGTACTGTCACATGTTCTGTCCCCCTTTGTAATGTACAGCGCTGAGCGAACTATTGGCGCTTTATAAATACTGTATAATAATAATAATAATAATGAGTGTTTTTTTATTTAACCCTCACCTCTCCTTCTGGTTATCCTTGCTGCCTAAACACTTCCTCCCAAGCACATTCCATTCAGACCTGAGGAAACACGTGTTCCCGTTCGCATTTTTTTTTGCACGTTTTTCAAGAACAAACCTATGCCCTATGTGTTTGCAGCCATATGCTTCTCAAATGCCTCAATGTAGCACTAGAACGTTTTCGGTCATGGAGTGTCTCATGTTTTTTCAGTGCGCATTTTGGCGTATTTGTTGCATGTTTTGTCGTGCGCCAAAACATGCGTCTGCTATCCATGATTAGGGTGTCATTAACAACTAGGCTGCATTCACTTCTGCACGTTTCCGAATGCATGGCAACCTGCACAGAAACCGTGTGCTTTGCTACACATTTCAGAAATGTGCATCACACTTGCGTCGCCATAATCCCATCGGAAGTGTGATGCGCGCTTCCAAAACATGATGCAAAGCGCACATTTTCTGCATGACTTTCTGGGTGGTTGGAAATGCACAGATAAGAACACGGCCCAAAGGGCAACACAAATGCGACACTCGTTTGCCGTGTTCTGCCCAAAATGCATGCCTAAAGTGTGTGTTTTCTGTGCAGGTTGCTGCGTGTTTGGAAATGCGCAGATGTGAACACAGCCTAAATGATAATGCAAATGCAACGCGCATACGTCATGCGTGTTCTTTGAGGGTCGCCGCTCGTTTGGAAACATGCAGATGCGAACTCAGCCTAAATGGCAAACACATGCACAACAAACGTTTTGGAAAACCCGTAGCAAAGTGTGCGTTTTCTATTCGAATTGCAGTGCGTTCGGAAAAAACACTGATCCATCAAAGGTGCCATCAAAGGTGCCTAGGAATGCTGATGTGACTTATTTGAGATAACATAGAAGTCTATGGGGCTGAAATCACACTGGAACCTTTTCCAATATTGCGCTGTGCTGAGAAGGACCCCAGTGTATATAATGTGATTTGCCTTGTCATGCGATTCTGTGAACCAGTGCTTAAACCACTTCCCACAGGTGCATTGTGTTTTAGATGCACTTTTTTATGCTTTTTTTATGCAGGTTCCATTCATTTCATTGGAGGAATGTGTTTTTGGTGCATTTTTGGTGAAAAATGCTGTGGTGCATTGCTTCATCACACTTAAGTACCATTTATTTGGAAGGGTGCCTGAATGCGTTAAGACAACACAGCGTTGAGGTATGCTGCATCTGAAAAAGTGCTGCATGTCCATTTTTTCAGTCAGTTCCTATGCGCTTGCAGCATATTTAAAATAAATGGTATTGGGACCTGGGGAACTCACCAGCAGATGCAATGCAATGCCAAGGTCCAATGAGTACAACTGAGGGAGGGGAATTTATGCTGGAGGTGGTTTTACCCCTGGGGTTTTTGTTGGGAAGAGAGTGGAATTTTTGCTTGGGAGGCACTCTGTGTTACTTTTGATCGCTTTACTCTGCATTGTTTACTTCTGACTGCTACCTGCTATATCTAAAAGATAAAACTATAGCGAGTAAAAAAAAAAAAGAAAAGCTAAGTACGTGAATGGGAGCTTGGGGCTCATGCATGGGGGGGCTGTGACCTGTACAGTTTGAATCAATGGTTTTTTTTTTTATTATGTGGTTGGAGCTGTGCAAAGGCAGGCTTTGTTACACTATTGGGACGCAGCAGCTGTACAATCACAGCCGCAGGTCCTAATTTGACAGGCATGTGAATGCAGGTACACAGCCCCAAACACAATCAGTGTACATTTGGGGGCACCCACACCTGCACACCTGTCAATTAGGACCTGTGGCAGTATTCGTACAGTTGTTGCATCCTCATAGAGTAACAGGTGGCTACAGCTACACAAACAAACTGTTCATTTACACCATATTGTTTTTTTTTAGTTTTTTTTACAATTTTTAAAAATAATTATTTACATATTTATTTATTTATTTTTCACGATGATGTATGGATGGGGGGACATTGTTGAAGATATCTGGGGTCCCCTGATGTCTCACTTTTGTGACAGAGAAAGGGCTCGTTCACACTAGGCTGTTTTGCCAACGCTTGCCAAACGCCCCTATAGCGTTTGGCAAGAGTTGGTCCGGTGTTTGCGGAGCGTTTTTAACGCTCGGCAAACGCTCCGCAAACGCCGCATGCGCGGTTTAGCGGCGGTTGCTAGGCGTTTGCCGAGCGTTAACGCCCCACAAACGCCTATAATGCATTTGAGTGGTGTTACCGCTCCGCAAACGCCCCGCAACCGCGTCGCAACCGCACCGCAAACGCCGGCCAGGCGTTTGCGGAGCGGCACCATAGACGAGAATAGGAGGCTTCAAAGCCTCCTGACTCGACCAGAGGCGTCCGTTTTGCCGCGACGCGACGCAAACGCTCCTGTTAGAACAGCACCATGTGCTGTAATGTGCAGAGTTGGCAGAGGCGTTTGGGAAGCGGTAAAAACGCTTCCCAAACGCCTCTCTGCCGCCTGCACACAAGGCTAGTGTGAACGTAGCCAAAGGGGCTGAGGATATACAATTGTCAGTCCCTTCCTCTGCAGCCTCAGCTGCACTGAATAGGGAATGGACAGAAAGTGCTCTGTACAGGGGTCCCTGTTCATTCACAAACTGAAGCATAGTAGGCACAGTTTACTATGCTTCAGTTATGGATATACACAGTGAGTGATTTTTACTGATCACTAAATGTGTTCATTCAGGAAAGGAAGGGGCTGGTAAATATGACATATTTACCAGTCCCTTCCCCTGCTCTCCATCCTGAAACATCCCTCTGTGTGCCTGCAGAAAGCAAGAGGAGGGAAATCGGCAGTGCTGCAGGTGGGGGGCACACAAGGGGGCCCAGGCAGCAGGGGGAAGAGGATGGTGTAGGAGGGTGGTTGGTGCAGCGGGGGACAGTTACTGTAACCCATCCACTGTGTGGTTTCTCTCTGCAGCAGCTTTCTCTGGCTTTCAGCTGCTGCAGAGAGAGCCATACAGGGGATGGGTTCCAGTAATTGGCCTGTCAATAGGCTGGTAAATGTACTTCATTGCAGAAGAGACTTTGCATGCCTCTCTTGAGTAAAAAGCCTGCCTGTTCTCAATTTTGTATTTTTTACATTAAGCTCCACTTTAATCCATATATACCCTAAATGGCAATATTCTCATAGCAATGTAGCACCAATGAGATAGACTTATTTTTCTGAATTATGAAGAACTAGCCAGAGACCAAGGGATCAGTGGTGCAAGTGGTTGTAAAAGTAGAGAGTTTTTTTACCTTAATTGATTTTCTGCATTATGGTAAAAAAAAACCTGTCCAGTCCCCCTTCCCCAACCCTCTGAAATACTTACCTGAGCCCAATCTCAATCCAGCGCTGTGCTTAAGAGCAGCAGCGCTGGAGGAGGACCTCAGAAGAGGAGGATTGGGGGTGCTCTGTGCATAGTAATATCATGTATTTAAAGGGTCTAGCTTGTTTATTCTTGTGCATTTTTAAAGCAGCGGTTCTCAACCTGGGGGTCGCGACCCCTTTGGGGGTCGAACGACGCTTCCACAGGGGTCGCCTAAGACCATCGGAAAACACATATTTCCGATGGTCTTAGGAACCGAGACACCGCTCCTCGCCGCCGCCACCGCCGTCTCCAGGTGTGGGCGGGATGACATGCCGCCCCTGTCATCTGGACACACCTCGAGAGATCAATCCTCGCCTGTGATTGGCCGCCGGCACTGTAGCTCAGGAGAGGCACACAGGCGGCCAATCACCGGCAAGGAGGTGGAGCTTGGAGAGGAGGAGCCGAGCGGCACCGCGAAGATCGAGCGAGTGAAGAGGAGGAGAGCGGCCGGAGAAGGAAGACATCTGACAGGTAAGTGTTGGTACCATGGGAGAGGGAGGGAGCGAGCGAGCCCAGGCTGGAGCAGGGGTCTGCAAGGTAAGTATCATTGGTGTCAGTGGGAATAGTGCCCCATCATTGGTGTCACTAATACCAATGATGGGGCACTATTCCTCCCACTGACACCAACGATGGGACACTATTCCTCCTACTGACACCAATGATGGGGCACTATTCCTCCCACTGACACCAACGATGGGGCACTATTCCTCCCCCAAATGACACCAATGATGGGGCACTATTCCTCCCTCACTGACACCAAGGATGGGGCACGATTCCTCCCCCCACTGACACCAACGATGGGGCACAATTCCTCCCCCCACTGACACCAAGGATGGGGCACTATTCCTCCCCCCACTGACACCAAGGATGGGGCACTATTTCCTCCCCCCACTGACACCAAGGATGGGGCACTATTCCTCCCCCCACTGACACCAAGGATGGGGCACTATTCCCCCCCCACTGACACCAAGGATGGGGCACTATTCCTCCCCCCACTGACACCAAGGATGGGGCACTATTCCTCCCCCCACTGACACCTATGATGGGGCACTATTCCTCCCCCACTGACACCTATGATGGGGCACTATTCCCCCACTGACACCTATGATGGGGCACTATTCCCCCCACTGACACCAATGATGGGGCACTATTCCTCCCCCCACTGACACCAATGATGGGGCACTATTCCTCCCCCCACTGACACCAATGATGGGGCACTATTCCTCCTCCCACTGACACCAATGATGGGGCACTATTCCTCCCACTGACAGCAATGATGGGGCACTATTCCTCCCACTGATACCAATGATGGGGCACTATTCCTCCCACTGATACCAATGATGGGGCACTATTCCTCCCACTGATACCAATGATGGGGCACTATTCCTCCCACTGACACCGATGATGGGGCACTATTCCTCCCACTGACACCGATGATAGGGCACTATTCCTCCCACTGATACCGATGAAGGGGCACTATTATTCCTCCCACTGATACCGATGATGGGGCACTATTCCTCCCACTGATACCGATGATGGGGCACTATTCCTCCCACTGACACCGATGATGGAGCACTATTCCTCCTCCCACTGACACCTATGATGGGGCACTATTACTCCTCCCACTGACACCTATGATGGGGCACTATTCCTCCCACTGATACCGATGATGGGACACTATTCCTCCCACTGATACCGATGATGAGGCACTATTCCTCCCACTGACACCGATGATGGGGCACTATTCCTCCCACTGACACCGATGATGGGGCACTATTCCTCCCACTGACACCAATGACGGGGCACGATTCCTCCCACTGACACCAATGACGGGGCACGATTCCTCCCACTGACACCAATGACGGGGCACGATTCCTCCCACTGACACCAATGAAGGGGGCACTATTCCTCCCACTGACACCAATGACGGGGCACTATTCCTCCACTGACACCAATGATGGGGCACTATTCCTCCCAATGACACCAATGACGTGGCACTATTCCTCCTACTGCAAAATTACAGTTATGAAGTAGCAACGAAAATAATTTTATGGTTGGGGGTCACCACAACATGAGGAACTGTATTAAGGGGTCGCGGCGCTAGAAAGGTTGAGAACCACTGATTTAAAGGGAATGCCTTACTGCTATCTAACTCTGCATATAATGTTATTATTATACAGGATTTATATAGCGCCAACAGTTTACTCAGCACTTTACAACATAATGGGAGACAATACAGCAACAATACAGTTCAATACAAGAGGGATAGGAGGGCCCTGCTCCTCGGAGCTTACAATCTAGGAGGGAGAGGCTAGTGGTACAAAAGGTAGTAACTGTGGGGGATGGACTGGTAGGAAGAGTAGAAGATTCCATTATTAGCTGATGGCAGGATAGGCTTCCCTGAAGAGATAGGTTTTCAGAGATCGCCTAAGTGAGCAGAGTAGGCAATAGTCTGATAAATTGGGGTAGAGAATTCCAGAGGATGGGGGAAGCTCTGGAGAAGTCCTGGAGATGAGTATGGGAGGAGGAGATAAGGGAGCTAGAGAGCAGGAGGTCATGCGAGGAGTGGAGAGTACAGTTTGAGTGATATTTGGAGACAAGATCAGTGATGTAATTTTGGGTAGAATTATAAATGGCTTTATATGTTATTGTTAATGTTTTGAATTGTATCCGTTGGGCAATGGGAAGCCAGTGGAGGGATTGGCAGAGAGGAATGGCAGTTACAGAATAGTTAGTAAGGTGGATGAGTCTGGCAGCAGCATTCATGTTAGACTGAAGAGGGGATAGCCTGTGATTAGGTAGGCCAATGAGGAGGGAGTTACAATAGTCAAGGCGAGCGATAACAAGGGAGTGAATAAGTTGCTTAGTGGTTTCCGAGGTTAAGAACGGGCGTATCTTGGAGATGTTGCGGAGGTGAAGTCTACAAGATTTAGACAGCGATTGGATTTGGGGCTGAAAGGACAGATGGGAGTCTAGGATTACACCTAGTACCCTGGCATGAGGGGAGGGACTGTCAAGGTCCTACCTTTCTTCAGAGCTTGTGCATCTCCATGAGCTGGCCTCCATCTTGGTTTTCTGCAAAGCATGGTGGGAACCTTTATGCCTTCAGGCTTCTGCGGCTCCTCCTCAGAAGGGTGTGGTTGAGCACATTTAAACCTGCTGTCTGCAAGTGTGCTCTGCACTTGTGTCCTGTATGTTGCCCTGTTGCAAGCTCTTGTGTTGTTCCCATTGCTCTCCTGGTAACCGACTCGGCTTGGACAAGACTACTCTCTGCGTTAACCCTTTATCTGACCTCCCGTTGTTGAACCCGGCCCCGTGACCTGAGTATTCTTTGCCTACCGTCTAGTACTGTCTGCTCCGTTGTTATTGACCCGGCTTGTCTGACTACTCTACTCGTGATCCCATCTAGCTCCCACCAGCTGTACGCCATTGGCGGCAGTCGTTATCGCAGCTGGGGGTCACTCGGGGGCCGCGACCTGGTCTCAGGCTGCGTCAAGTCCATCCCCACCATCAGGGGCCCTGGTGAAGGGTAGCTGGGGCTTAGACTCCGCGCCCTGAGGGACTCTGGTCTGTGGGTAGTGGCTGTTGTCAGTCGCAGCGTGACCGTACCATAGGCCTGCCTGCCCATTCCAGCGTTCCTGCCCTGACATTACACAAGTGCCATGAATCCTGACGGTGCAGGTACGCCTTTGATCCCTATGTTACTCGCCAGACTTGACCAACAGGATCGCTTGTTGGATCAGTTCGCTCAGGCGTTGCAGGCTCTGCTTGCACGCACAGCGCACCTTACCCCTGGGGCTATTAGGTCAGTTGTTACTCCGGTGGACTCTCCCACTGTTGCTCCGGTTGTTGCACCTACCTCTGCATCTGTTGCGGAACCCGCGCGGTACCCAGAGGTATGACTGGTTCTGCCCCTCTTCCTCAGCGCTTTGGGGGGGAACCGAGTCAGTGTCGTGGTTTTCTTAACCAAGTGGGGATTTACTTTGAATTAATACCTCACGCTTTCCCTACTGAGAGGGCAAAAGTGGGCTTCCTAATCTCGCTGCTCTCTGATAGGGCCTTGGCCTGGGCTAATCCCTTATGGGAGAGGAATGACCCGGTGATTCACGTGTGTTAGGAATGGACTGGCCAGCAATGGTGGGACTCACCTGCCTTTTGATCTGCAGTACCAGGGCTGGCCAGCGGGTGCTCCCAGCAATCAGAGACTCAACCTTTCAGCCAGCTAACACCTGGAACTGATGATACTGGTGTATTTAAGGGATGGCCAGACTTGCAGACTCTGCCTTGGTGTTGTGTTTGTCCTGGGCCCTGTATCTGTCCTGCATCCTGTTTCTGTTCCTTTGCTGACTTCTCCTGCTCTGATCCTGGCTTGTGACCCTGACCATCCCTCTGTCTGACCCTCTGTACTACGCTGCTTGCTACCTGTTCTGATCCCTGGCTTGTGACCCGGACCATCCCTCTGCTTGACCCTCTGTACTATGCTGCTTGCTACCTGCTGAACCTGGCCTGTGACCCCGACCATTCTCCGCTTGCTCCCCCTGTACCTACCTGCCCAATTGATATTGACCCGGCCTGCCTGACGACGCTTGCTTGTATATACTGTTATCTGTGGGTGGTTTGGTTTGTTTGCACCGTATTATGTTTTAGTATTGCACTGCGTTTATGTTTGTACTGTTAGTGTTAATAAATTATATTGTTTATAACATATCTGAGGTCTGCGGTTTCCCTGCTTCAGTCACACACCTCTGGTCATACCTGGGAGCCCTGACATTGTGTTTACCCGTTTCGTTGCCTCCTTCCGTACGGTATTCGACGTACCCGCTCGCTCCGCTTCTGCTGCCAAATTGCTCATGTCCATGCATCAGGGTTCACGAACCGTTGCCGAGTACGCCATCGAATTTCGTACTTTGGCGGCAGAGGTGGGTTGGAACAATGAGGCTCTGGTGGCTGCTTTCTCTCATGGTCTCTCTGATGCGTTGAAGGACGAGATCGCAGCCAAAGAACTGCCTGTGGAGTTAGAGGCACTCATCTCCTTCCTAATCTTGATTGACACCAGGCTCAGAGAGAGGCCTTCATTTAAGGAGCGGCTGCGGAGGCCTCCTAACCGTTTGGCGCCTACGTTTTTCTGTCCCACCCGTGCCTCCCTCTCCTCCCACGCCTCCTGGGGATGGTTTGTCTGGTAGTGAGCCCATGCAGCTGGGGTTTGCTCGCCTTTCCCGAGGGGGAGCGGGCCTCTCGGCGTCGGGAGGGTCGCTGCCTGTACTGTGGACTCGGGGGGCATTTTCGGCAGTCCTGTCCGGTCCGTCCGGGAAACGCCCGCACCTGAGATCCTGTCGGGGGCAGATCTTGGGTGGAGTTTCTCTCGTCCCCGGTTTCCCGTAAAGATAAACCGCTTATCACCGTTGTCCTCTCTTGGGCAGGAGGCTCGGTGACGGCCCAGGCGCTGGTAGACTCTGGGGCTGGCGGTTTGTTTATGGACAGTTCGTTTGCGGCCCAGTACTCCATTCCTCTGCAGGCTCGAGAGACTCCATTGGTTCTCGAGGCGATAGATGGCAGGCCCTTGCAGCCATCGCAGGTTACCCACGAGACCCTGCCGGTGGAGGTAGCTATTGGGGCTGTTCACAGGGAATTGGCCTGTTTCCAGGTGATTTCTTCCCCGCACTACTCCGTGGTTTTGGGCTATCCCTGGCTTCAGAGGCACAATCCGACCTTTGATTGGCGATCGGCCGAGATTCTCTCATGGTCACCACGGTGTGGGGCTGGTTGCATCCGTGGTCCGGTTAAGGTGCTGTGCACCTCCTCGGACTCTGTGCTGCCCACTGAATATGGGGAGTACCTGGACGTGTTTGACAAGGTGCGCGCCGGTGCCCTGCCTCCTCATCGTCCCATACGATTGTGCCATAACCTTACAAACTGGTGCTACTCCTCCGCATGGCAGGGTGTATCCTCTTTCGGTGGCAGAGAATCAGGCCATGGAGGAATACGTTGCGGATGCGCTTTCCCGGGGGGCACATTCGCAAGTCTACGTCTCCAGCAGGAGCTGGGTTTTTTTTTGTGAAAAAGAAGGGAGGTGAGCTGAGACCCTGCATTGATTTTAGGGGTCTCAATCGGATCACGATTAAAAAATGCTTATCCTATTCCGTTGATCACCGAGTTGTTTGACCGCCTCAAAGGGAGCAACGGTCTTTACTAAGCTCGACCTTAGGGCTGCCTACAACCTTGTACGGATCAAGGAGGGCGATGAGTGGAAGACCGCGTTCAACACCAGAACCGGCCACTATGAATACCTGGTTATGCCCTTCGGGTTGTGTAACGCACCCGCGGTCTTTCAGGAGTTTATTAACGATGTCTTACGTGACTTGTTGCAGCAGTGCGTGGTGGTTTACTTGGACGACATCCTGGTTTACTCTGCGTCTATGGAGACTCATATCCAGGATGTTAAGCGGGTGCTGCAACGGTTACGTGAAAACGAGCTTTTCTGTAAGCTCGAGAAGTGTGAATTTCACCAATCCCAGGTTGCCTTTTTAGGCTACATCATTTCCCCGATGGGTTTTTCTATGGACCCTGAGAAGGTTTCAGCGGTTCTGCAGTGGCCTCGTCCCAGTGGTCTTTGGTCCATTCAGCGCTTTTTTGGGATTTGCCAACTATTATCGGAAGTTTATCAGGAACTTTTCCACATTGGCAAAGCCTCTCTCAGATCTGACCAAGAAGGGCAGTAACCCTCACGAGTGGTCACCCGAGGCCATCTCAGCTTTCAAGGCTCTGAAAGCCGCCTTCACTTCGGCCCCAATTCTGTCTCATCCCAATCCTGGGTTGCCTTTTTGTTCTCGAGGTTGATGCATCTGAGACAGGAGTAGGCGCCCTCTTGTCCCAGCGACGGTCACCCGAGGGACCCCTACTTCCTTGTGGGTTCTACTCCAAGAAGCTTTCCTCTGCAGAGTGCAACTACCAGATTGGAGACAGGGAGTTGTTGGCCATTATTCTGGCTCTCAAGGAATGGAGGCACCTGCTTGAGGGTTCTGTGGTCCCGGTCCTAGTTCTCACTGACCACAAGAACCTCACATATCTCTCGGAGGCTAAGAGGTTGACACGCCGTCAGGCCAGGTGGGCTCTGTTTTTGTCACGTTTTTAACTATGTGGTCTCTTACTTGCCTGGTTCCAAGAATGTCAGGGCTGATGCCTTGTCGCGGCAATACTCTGAGCTGTCCAGGGGAGGACACTGAGCCGACCTCGGTCATTCCTCCAAACCAGATCCTGGCTGCCATTCGTACCAACCTGACTTCTCCCCTTGGGGAGCAGATTTTGGAGGCTCAAACTAACGCTCCCCCTGAGAGACCTGCTGGAAGATGTTTTGTACCTGAGGGATTGCGTACCCGCTTGCTACGTACCTACCATAATGCCAAGACTGCCGGTCATCCTGGTAGGAACCAATTGTCCTGGGTCGTTTCTCGGTTATTCTGGTGGCCATCTCTCCATTCTGACATCGCCTCATATGTAGCAGCTTGTTCGGTCTGTGCCCAGAATAAATCTCCTCGGCACCTTCCATTGGGCCTTCTGCAACCCATTCCCAATGGGGAGCGTCCCTGGTCACACCTGGGAATGGATTTTATTGTGGATCTTCCTGCGTCTCAAGGTCATACGGTCATTCTTATGGTGATCGATCGTTTTTCTAAGATGTGCCATTGCGTTCCATTCAAGAAATTGCCGACTGCACAGGAACTGGCTACGGTTTTCGCCAAGGAGATCTTTCGCTTGCACGGGTTGCCCAAGGTGATTGTCTCGGACCGTGGGAGCCAGTTTGTGTCCAGGTTCTGGCGCGCCTTCTGCTCCCAGTTGGGTATCGAGCTTTCCTTCTATTCGGCCTACCACCCTCAGTCCAATGGGGCTGCGGAGCGTTCCAACCAGGCCCTGGAACAATTCCTTCGTTGCTATATATCGGATCATCAGGACAACTGGGCCGATCTCCTGCCATGGGCAGAGTTTGCGAGGAACTCGGCTGTCAAACTCCTCCTCTGGGATGTCCCCCTTCATGGCCAACTATGGGTTCCAACCCGCTGTATTGCCTGAGTTGTTCTCTCCACAGGACATTCCAGCTGTGGATAACCACCTGGCTGCTCTGCGCTCCTCATGGGGGCAGATTCAGAGGTCCTTGAAGGACTCAGCACAGCGCCAGAAGCTCCAGGCTGATCGTAGACGGTTGCCCGCTCCCTCATACCAGGTCGGAGATCGGGTATGGTTGTCCACTCGCAACCTCAAGCTTCGGGTGCCCACACCAAAGCTGGCCCCCCGTTTTGTTGGTCCTTTCCGCATTCTTCGCAGGGTGAACCCGGTTGCCTATGCCCTTGCTCTTCCTCCTGGGATGCACATCTCCAATGTCTTCCACGTATCCCTGTTGAAACCTCTGATCTGTAATCGCTTTACTGCCTCTCTGCCTCGTCCTCGTCCTATCAGGGTCGACAGTCATGAGGAATATGAGGTGAGCCGCATCTTGGATTCTCGGTTGGTCCGCGGTCGGGTACAGTTTTTGGTCCATTGGCGTGGTTATGGTCCCGAGGAACGTTCCTGGGTTCCTTCCGCGGATGTTCATGCTCCTGCCCTCCTCCGCGCTTTTCACGCCCGATTTCCTCAGAAACCTTTTTGTGGAGCCACGGAGGGGGAGGGGCCCTTGAGGAGGAGGTACTGTCAAGGTCCTACCTTTCTTCAGAGCTTGTGCATCTCCATGAGCTGGCCTCCATCTTGGTTTTCTGCAAAGCATGGTGGGAACCTTTATGCCTTCAGGCTTCTGCGGCTCCTCCTCAGAAGGGTGTGGTTGAGCACATTTAAACCTGCTGTCTGCAAGTGTGCTCTGCACTTGTGTCCTGTATGTTGCCCTGTTGCAAGCTCTTGTGTGTTGTTCCCATTGCTCTCCTGGTAACCGACTCGCCTTGGACAAGACTACTCTCTGCGTTAACCCTTTATCTGACCTCCCGTTGTTGAACCCGGCCCGTGACCTGAGTATTCTTTGCCTACCGTCTAGTACTGTCTGCTCCGTTGTTATTGACCCGGCTTGTCTGACTACTCTACTCGTGATCCCATCTAGCTCCCACCAGCTGTACGCCATTGGCGGCAGTCGTTATCGCAGCTGGGGTCACTCGGGGGCCGCGACCTGGTCTCAGGCTGCGTCAAGTCCATCCCCACCATCAGGGGCCCTGGTGAAGGGTAGCCTGGGGCTTAGACTCCGCGCCCTGAGGGACTCTGGTCTGTGGGTAGTGGCTGTCGTCAGTCGCAGCGTGACCGTACCATAGGCCTGCCTGCCCATTCCAGCGTTCCTGCCCTGACAGGGACTGATGATTGTGTTTTTGATCTTGATGGAGAAGTCAGGGAAGGGGCATGGGCTGGGCGGAATACTAAGAGCTCAGTTTTGGAAAGATTGAGTTTGAGGAAGTGGAATGACATCCATGCCGATATGTCACTTAGTAGGTGTCAGGGATCCGGTGTTCTGCAGTGATGCGCCAGGCGGCGCATGCGCAGAACACCAACACGCTCTAGCCAGCGGGCAGAGGGACCTGGGCGATAGCGGCAAACAGCGACGGCCACGCATGCGCACTCGCGATCACAGACACGTGCCTGGCACCAATGACAGCGCAGGGCGCGCTATTTAAACGGGACAGAAGGTATGTGCATTGCCCGTTTGATCTTGTTATCCTGTTCCTGTGATCTGATTAGTGAAGCTTCCTGTTGCCGACCTCTGCTTGATCCTGACCCTGCTGATTGTCTCCTGCTTGACCCTTGGCTTGACCTGACCACTCTTCTGCCTGCTCCTCCAGTACCTACCTGCCCGTTAGTTGCTGAACCTGGCTTGTGACCCTGACCATTCTCTGTCTGCTCCTCTAGTACCTCGCTGCCTGCACGTTGCTGACCTGGCCTGCCTGACTACGCCTTGCATTACTCTGACTGTCCATCCATCCATCCCGCACGGATCAGTCCCTGCTGCCAGGCCTGCCAGCCTCTTCACATCAGGCTCTATTTCCCACACACCTCTGTCAGTACTCTCTACCACTGCTGGACGTACTCAGGAGTCGCGACCTGGTCTCAGTCTGCTCCAAGTCCATTCCCACCATCAGGGGTCCTGGAGAATAAGCAGATTGGGACTTAGACCCCGCGCCCTGAGGAACCCCGCGTTGTGGGCTGCTAGAGATACCGCTACGCAGTGTCTGACAGTAGGTTAGTAATGCGAGAGGAGACTGAAGGGGTGAGGTGAGGGGTAGAAAGATAGATTTGTGTGTCATCAGCCATCAGCATAGAGATGGTACTTAAAGCTGTGGGAGTTGATCAAGTGACCAAGGGAGGAGGTGTAGATGGAGAAGAGAAGGGGTCCAAGGACGGAACCTTGAGGGACCCCTACAGAAAGAGGGAGTGAAGAGGAGGAGGCAGAGCGCTGCGATAGGTAGGAGGAGAGCAGAGTCTTGGAGGCCAAGAGAGTGGAGTTATTTGAGGAGGAGGGGATGGTCAACCGTATCAAAAGCCGCATAGAGGTCAAGTAGTAAGAGTATGGAGTAGTGGCCATTGGTTTTAGCTGTTAGTAGATCATCAGTGAGTTTTAGTAGGGCAGTTTCAGTGGAGTGTAGTGAGCGAAAGCCAGACTGTAAAGGGTCAAGAAGGTTGTTGTCGGTGAGGTAGGAGCTCAGGTGATTGTAGACTAAGCGTTCTAGGAGTTCTAGGAGCATAAAATGGGTTGCTTCCAATGCTCTCTTGCTGCTTTAACCGGACCAACTTTGGAAAGAAATCTCTTTGCTGACATGCATTTAAAGGGACTTCCTATACGTTTATTACTCAAATCCATCTACAAATAATACTCTTTCAACTTTGGAAGAGATATCTTTGCTGTTGAGCATTGTACATCACAAAGGGAGTACTTTCAACTCTGCTCAATTACGATCTACACCCTTCACTTGATCAGATTTGGAGAAGTCTCATTCCGAAGATCACCAAATCAATATCAAGAATACTTTATGGATTGGCCCCAGACAAGGTTATTATCCATCAATGTATGAGGGAGGTTTCCCTGGCTCATGTTTCTCCCCTGGATGGTGCCCCCATTTTAGGCGCCAGAGGGAGGTGAAGCCATTACACTTATAAATTTATTTATTAGAATTGTCTATGTTGAATAAAGAAATGATTGTGTGCCGCTGAAAACCAGCCTCTTTGAATTATTGCTTTTTCATTATTAATATATTTGAACAAACCCAATATTCTGGTTGAGTCCACAACTAGCCGTATTTTTATGCAGTTTCTCAATATGTTGGTGACTAGGGACTCCCAGTTTACTTATCATTAGCAAAATTTTTGGGGACCTTGAGGCTTTCTTTGGAGGTTTTGTAAAAAATAAACAATGATTCTTGGTGCATCTTGTTGCATTCTACATGTGTGCCTGAAATAGGAAAATCCCTATTTGCAATATTTTGCAGAAATTTAGCAATTTATGCAACATGTAATTGAAAAGATTGCATACAAGGTATTTTGAGTGCACAGAGTAAGCGCATTGGTGCATGAAAGAGTAGGTGGTGTGACTTACAGCAGAAACTGCTCATTGCAACATAATAATTTATTACAAACTGACTTTTTTTGTGAGAATTTTGCACATAATTTTTTTGTTGCAATTTCTCATTCTGTCACCAGTAATTTATCAGGCCCAATTTACCACAGTCACAACCATTGTGAAGAGAAATTATCATAACCCAACAACGTCAATAGCTAAAACAATGGCTACGTCTCATCACGGTTCAATAATATCAGAGCTGTTTTTGACCAATTAATTGTGATCCCTGAATATGTACCAAAGCCAGAAATTCTAACCATTGCCACCTGTAAGAAAGAGGTGGTATTACCTAGCATCACCAAAGTGTCATCAGCTTAAAGCATGTTTTCCATGATTCTCACCATACCAGAAGCCAGTTATGAGTATATTAAACAAGAATCAAAGCAGCCAGGGGCTCAATTGCTATCACAAATAAGAGCAGTGATAAGCGATACTTTTGCCTAATACCACCTCATAACTTGAATGTATTGGAAATATTACCAGATTCTATTATGGCAGTTTTTGAGCTGTGATAAAGCAGCTGGACCAAAGAGATAAATTTCTCTCCAACCTAAACTTAGCTAATATGGACCATTGGTACTGACAGTTAATGCATGGGTGGCAGACAGCCAGGCTCACTGGCTCTTATTATCAACCAGGGTTTGTGTATGTTAATATAAAGCCATCTAGTATTCATGGCAGTGGACTTATGAGGTATAAAACCTACCTGGTCAGGGTATGATAGTTGTAATCACCTTATTGAAGCCAATACTTTCTCCAGAATCGTTACATTACTTTGAAGAAGGGATGTAGGTCTATATGTGGTTAGGCAGGATCTTTAACAGGTTTTAACAAAACAATTATATTAGCCCTAGTTATCGATGGTGGAAGGTAATGGCTATCAAAAGAAGCATTAAAAACCTTAAGCAGATGCAGTAACAGACAATCAGCGTAATATATATATACCTCTATCCGTATACTGCCATCCCTTGGAGCCAGGGGCGGACTGACCATTTGGAAACTCAGGCACTGCCCGCGAGGGCCCAGAGTCAGTAGGGGGCCCCATGAGATGCCCCTGGTACCTTTTTTCATAGGCTTTTTTGAGTATGGGTAAGGACACAGGGGCCCCATGATCCCCTATTGCCCGGGGGCCCCATGAGTTGTCAGTCCGCCCCTGCTTGGAGCTTTACAAATAGGGAAAAAAATAGTCGTCATCTGGATTTCTTCCAATGTAATTGGAGAATCCAGCAGTTTTCTATGAGCTTTAGATTGGGTGAGAACGGGTGTGCATTGGATATAGAGAGCATCAGATGTACAGTATATCAAGTTTTTGGAGAGATACAAATCAGAATAAAAACCCACTAATTCACTAAACACTATATCTGTGGTGTTAACTACTTTACCAGTACGTGATATAACAGCACCAATGGTTGGGGATGTCTGATGGGAGTGGATCATTTGGCAAGTAGGCAACCAGTTTTTTCCCCTTCCTCATAATAAGCCAATTTGTTTAAGAAGCTCTTACGTTATTCTGTAGGTGGTCAGGCAGCTCAAGGTAGCAGAGTGTTCATACTCATAAAGCCACTAAAGCATCCATTTTGTATAGAGTGAAATATGCTTGGTCGATCTTGCCTTCAGCTGTCACTCCCATCTTCTGTGTGTCCCCCTTGCAGGCTGACATTGTATAGATCATCTGGTGTCATGAGCATGCTCATATTTCAGTTTCATTTCAAGCTCTTCCTTTCCTCCTTTTTCTTATCTATACAGCCCACTTGACTACACATGTGTGAGTCACACATTTGGGAGTATACACAGTGGAAAATAACACTCCCCTTACTCCCTCCCCTTTTGTTGAACACTATTGGGGGGGGGGGGGGGGAATAGTATGCTAATTGATTACATTCACTAATAGACTCACAAAAAATCTTAATTTTAATATAAATCGATATTAATTAGATCAAATGTAAATTTTAATACCTGTAAAAAAGAGCTGTGGATGCAGATGCCGTCTGCACAAAATAAAGGGTAGTGTCAATCATCTTTGACTCCACCTACACCATATTATTGCACAAAAAATACACATGTGTTGTTTAATAAAGATTTATAGGGTGTTATAAAACAGTTTTTTTTTTATTATTTATAACTTGAATTGCTCCTCTGAAACAGTTTTTTTATTCATGTGAATGGCAGAGCACCAATCAGGGCTGGCCACACACAGACTCCCACTGCAGAGAGCATACATGGATGAAGTAATAGAAGCCCCTCCCAAAGATCTTTCCCTGCAGACACCAAAGAACAAGAAAGGATCATGTGACCACACAACAGAGCTGCGGAATAAGGAATAAGGTACTTAGAGTATTTAAAAAAAAAAAAAAAACACAAAATACATTGGAATGATATACAGCATATAATGTATGTGAGTGAATTATGGCACTTAACACTTCTCTGTTTAATATCAATTTAAAGCGATTCTAAAGGTTCATTTTCTTTTTTTGGAAAATAACAAACATGCTTTACACACCTGCTGTGTGCAGTGGTTTTGCACAGATGAGCCTGGATTGTCCCTTTCCTGGGTCTCCTGCAGGCTCTCCTGGCCCCTTCCTCCTGTCGGGTGCCCCCACAGCAGCAGCTTGCTATGTGGCACCAGCTACTCCGTGTGTCCATTCATCCACAGAGCCGTGACTTTGCCCCCCCCCCACTCCTCATTGGCTGACTGGCTGTGATGGACAGCAGTGGGAGCCAATGGTTCCCACTTGCATACCTCAGTCAATGAGGAGGCAGAGACCTGGGACAGCCGAGGCTGTCGTTCACCTCAATGGATCACGATGGGGGTCAGGTAACTATTGAGGGGGCTGGGGACACTGCTGCACACAAGGTTTTTAGAAGAAGAATGCATGAAGGTAAAAAACGTTGAACCTTTACAACAGGGGCAGACTGACAACTCATGGGGCCCACAGGCAATAGGGGATCATGGGGCCCCCGTGTCCTTGCCCAAACTCAAAAAAGCCTATGAAAAAGGTACCAGGGGCATCTCATGGGCCCCCCTACTTACCCTGAGTTTCCAAATGGTAAGTCCGCCCCTGCTTTACAACCACTTTAAGTTTCCAGGGGGCTTTAGGAAGGTTAGTGGAAGGTCGAGCTAAGTCAGACCATGAGGGGAGAATGATCCAAAACACAACAGGGAGAGTATTGAATCTTAGTAAAAGAGGCCATGGACAGGGTACCAACACAAAGATCTATCTGAGAAAGGGGACAATATGATTTTTTAGAAAATGATGAAAAACTTTTATTCTCATAAAATAAGTGACTTCGGACATGGAAGGCATGATTATGCATCCTTCTGCAAGAATTGCTTGTTTGGGGATATTATAATCTGCATCCTTTTTCATTTAAATTTTTGTTGTGACCAATAACAAACAACTTGCCTAGAGATAGGATTGATATAGCAATTAGCTCTCCTTAAAATGATGATTGGGAGACATCAGGTTGTGTCCACCACAGAAACGACAATAAACGCTTTCAAGTCTTCTTCCCATTGAAAAAAGTGTGTGAATATATTTATACACGCAGAATACAACTAACAGTAATAAAGCAGGGTTTCACGCTACCCCAGGGATCCTTGGGAAACTCTCGGGGTTCCTCTCAGAGGTTGCTGGGATTTCCCTTGGAGCCCATGAAGCAATTTCTCTCTTTTCTCTGCCTCTCAGTTGTAAGTTTCACAATAACACCACTGAGTTTTTTAGGCTATCTGTAAAGGGAGGTAAATTCATCCCAGTGAGTAACCACCAAGTGTACAGGCAAACATTATGGCTACTGAACCATCACACACACAATCAAACTTAAATGTATCATGTAAGCAATAGTTTACATTTTTTGGAAGGGTTCCCCTGAGAACCCAGAAAGTAATATTTCAATGGTTTCCCGTCATTGATTACTGAGTCATGTATTACTGTATCCAATGTGCATAAATCACTATAATGGGGTTAACGGGGGGGCTGGGATAAACATTACTGTGTCTACATGTCATGTCACTATCATGGTCACAGGTGGGGCTGGGATCATACATTACTGTCATACGATGTCAATGTCACTATAAATGGGGTACAGGGGGCTGGCTGGATATACATTACTGTATACATGACATGTCACTAAAAAGGGGTACAAGGGGGGGCTGGGATACTACATTAGTGTATACGTCATGGTCACTATATCAATGGAGCACAGGGAGCTGTGGATATAACAATACTGTATACCTGTCCATATCACTATAATGGAGTACAAGGGGGGCTGGGCATATACATTAACTGTATAACACATGTCATCTCACTATCATGGAGGCACAGGGGAGCTGGGATATACATACTGTATACCTGACATGATCACTATAAATGGAGCACAGGGGCGCTGGGTATCACATTACTGTCTACCATGTCCATCACTATAATGGAGTAACAGGGGGGGAGCTGGATATATACCATTACATGTATCACCATGGTCCATAATCACTCTATACCTGGAGTAACAGGGGGGCAGGGATACATACATTACTAGAATAAACATGTCCATAACTCACTAACTAATGGAGTACAGTGGAGATGGGTATCTCCATTACTGTATCCATGTTCGCATATTTACCTATAAATGGAGCAACCAGAGGGGGGCAGGGATATAACATTTACTGTGTACATGTC
The DNA here is from genome assembly GCA_951230385.1 of Staurois parvus. NCBI lineage: Eukaryota > Metazoa > Chordata > Amphibia > Anura > Ranidae > Staurois > Staurois parvus. The sequence goes on from CATNWA010001463.1 coordinate 26,960, forward strand.
ATAATCACTATTCATGGAGCAACCAGGGGGGCCTTGGGGCTATACATATACTGGCTGTACCAAGTCAGATCAACTATAATGTGAGTACAGGGTGAGCTGGGATATACCATGTCATCAATCACCTATAAAGGCGTAACCGAGGGAGCTGGGATTATACAACAATCCTGGTGTACAGTTTTAATATCATTATGGCCTAATATACTTCATCTAAAGACCACTGTCGATTTTCCTACCGTTTTAAAAAAGGGGGCGTGGATGGGGTGGGGCAGGGGTGCAGGTTTGGGGCGGCTCCCCGGGGGCGGGTTGGGGGTGGAACCCTGGGCTACGGTTGCGGTTGGGACCACTGGTGGAGAGTATAGGTTTTGTGACAGGGGCTCATAGGTTCCCTTTGGGGGGGGACTCGAAATTTTAACCCCTGCTCTATAAGCTGTGTCTCCAGAAGATTGTCGATTGCTGGGTGATATTTGTGGAAAGCATGTAGCATTCATAGTCCCTTGTTCAAAAGGGTTTATATAACCCGTCTATCACTACGATGCTCCACTTACAACGATCAATTCTGGCAAACAATCTGCAAAACAATTCAAAATTGTCCTAACCTCCCTTCTGAATTGATTGTAGACTCGATCTAGAATTGGATTTGATCAACTCCAGGTTGATTAGCCAAAATGGCACAATTAGTTGATCACTTTTTGCAATTGATATCATCAGCACTGGCAATACATTTATTCATGAAAAAAGATTCATGTTTTGATCAATCAGATGTATAAGCTTGCAATGTTGGGCAACAGGAGAAAAAGATTGATAATTTTTAAACTGCTGATCAACAATCGCACCGTTTCCCTCATGAGTTGGCATATCACTCCAAAATGGGTCTGTCCACTATAGCTCAACCTATATATCCTATCAGAAGATAACGATCGAGAAGGAAATTCAATCATTTATCAAAGTGTGTATGGCCCACACATTACTGTGATCTTCTTTTATTGGATTTTACGTGGAATTAGGTGGAGCCACCTGGAATATGTAATGCCATGCCAAGTCAGTAGGTGGCAGCCTACAACAGTTATAACGCAGTGAGCATTCAACAGCTGAGCTACCTTGCCGGCATATAGGTATAATAAAGAAGCTATAAATTTTGGCTAGTGGCTTGTCCATTTAGTCTTCTCTCCCACGAGGCCCTTATTTTGTTAAGCTCTATGACAGGTATGAGAGTTGAGAGCAGAATACCTCTGATACCTCTCATTGATTTCAAACAGGGGGGGCATATATTCAGTTCTTCTGGAGTTTATCGAATAACACCCATAATTTAGGATGTGTTTTCTCATGTTGTTCATAAGGATCTGTGTCCTAAAGGACTTTTGGACAAATAAACCCTTCAAAAAAGGCCTTCCAGAGCTAACACAGAAGCATTTTCATAATGCTCTAAACCAATTCCAATATATAGCAAAGGTTAAGAAACATCATTTTAAGAAAAGGTTTTTACTGTATTGTGCCACTGCACATCCAATGGCAGGTATAGACCATAAAACCCCCAATTACTGCTTTACCAGTTCAATGCATTTTCAGACAGATTTCCACCTCCACCTGAAGTTCCCCGTTCTTCTGATTGTTGTCCCCCATAACACCTGTAGGTTGTACATAGCATGTTTGGAGTATATCCTAATGCAGGTCAAACACACTGCATGCCACAAGGTTGGCTTCTAGCTCACATTCCGTGATCAGGAAACGCCCTGGTGGTCTGCTTGACAGCAAGAGTAGTTGTCAACTCTGTAAGGGCCAATTTAAGATCTGTTGTGTTGTAGAGGTGCTTATTTGTTGCATATAATCACACATCAATGTGTGTTTCCAAAGTCTTTGGTGCATTGACATAAATGGCACTGACTGGTGATTCCCAATGCCATTTTATGACCTTTGAACACGGACAGTGGAAACAGTTAACAGTGAATGGCCCACATAGTTTGTTATCGCGTATGCGTATTAGTCTGTATATACCACATCTTTCCATGCAATTTTTATCAGTTTTAAATGTGCTGTGCTTGCGTTTGGACTGCAAGTAATCAGTTCCATGCCATCGCTGAACATAAATTCAAATTTTTATATAAATGTTGTTAAAAAATAGCGCATTCTTTTGGTGGGTATTTCATAAACCATTTTATCTCCTTTTACTGGTAATAAAGGAAAATTACAAACACATTTTGTAAAAAAATATTCCTTACTTTCTGTTATAACCCAAACAATGTTGGAAGCAGACCCTCCTAAGGTTAATCTCATTTTTTTTGTGGGTTTTTTTGGGAAGGGGGGAGGGTTATTTAAGAAACATGGCTGGGTATCTCAGGTGGATCACACATGGAGCTTGATAATGTTGGTCAAATCCAAATGCCAGGAGCCCTCCTGCACAACCCGGGAAACACAAACGGTTTGAGGTACTGATCCCACGCTCCCCCCTTGGGGGGATAGCTCTTCAGCAGTTTGCAGCACGGGGCCAATCCAGGAGCTTACCATATTGGCTTCCTGCCCCCAAATCATATTTCAAGTCTGTCAGGGGTGTGCTTGACCCCTTATGCAGATTGCGGCTCATAACACTCATCCCAGCTCAATCTTATTAATGGATATGTGCCAATGGGGTGCTGTCTTTTTGTCTGACTGTTTAAAAGCTTACTTACAAAGCTGTTCCTTTTCGAGTAAACTAGTGGCTTGACGTTTATTAACATAGATTTGTCAGGATTTTCCTGCATAAAGGGGTTGAACTGTCCAGTATTCTGATTCTCTTGCATAGTGCTGCTCCCAACCCACTATCACCCCATGAGAGTGTATAATGCATTCCCAGATTGGGGCCCCTGTATACTGTGCGGGAAAACATACCATGCTTATCCTTTAACCACCATAAATTGGGAGTCCCCTTCTAGATGGTCTCTTTTCCATGCAGCAATCCAACCTAGAAGCATACTCCCATCCACTTTTTAATAGCCTAACCAGTTAGCTTCATACTCCAGCCAGATTCGGGCTAGAAAACAGTGTGGAAACCACCCTAAAAAGTACATCTAAACCGCTTCTTACAGAACTGCTGGTCCTACCCAACCTGTGTACCTCTTTTCCCTTCACTACTTACCAGTCCAGGTCCAACCTGATAATGTAATCTCCCTTGACCCTGGTAGGCAGATCAACCTGTACCTCGTTTCCCTTCACACCCCCTCACCTGGGTGGTGTCTGGTCTATCCAAACCTGTAAACTCCTCTCCCATTCTCCCTTTTAGTCCTGTATTAACCTTGTACCTTTCTTGTACCTATTACCGTATTCTGATTGTGGAATCTTTCCATTCTCTCTTCCACACTGAGCTGGATCCAGCCCAAACCCATTGCTTTTCCTCACTTCCCACTGCTGGAGTGGTCCATCCCGTAATGACCTTTCTCCACAACTCCTGTTAGTGTTTCCCACCAATACATCCTCTAATTCACAATGGATGGTCCCTGTGCAATTTGCACCTGCGCTTAACACGATTGTCTTTATGTCCTGCCTCTACAAACACTGACTGTATATTGAGGATGTTCCAGAGTTTGAGGATGTCCCACTGATCAACCTATGGAGCAGCCCTTCACAAATCTTATTTACTAGCAACGTCGCTGCTATGCAACCAGCTATAGCTGTAAAACTTGGTCTGTCAGGCCTTAGGGAGTGGATTCAGTCACGATGAACCATTCAACTACAGTCCTCTTTGTCCTTTTAGTTGCAGAGCTAAACTCTAGAGTTTTAGAGCAACCAAACTGCCCCACAATTTTTAA
>CATNWA010001464.1:0-29869 GCA_951230385.1 Staurois parvus
CTCCCTCCTTCATTTTTTCCTACAAAAAAATGTAAAAAAATAATAAAATATAATATCATAAAAAAATTAAATAAAAATAAAAAAATCTACTGACACTAGTGGAACTACCAGGGTTGCAAAGGTCGCTCTTGTGACCAGGCTCTGGCGTTCCCCCACCAAAACTCTGAGGAAAGGGTCCCCTGGGGCTTTGTGCTGCTCAGTCCAAAATGTTCAGGCCTAATTTATGTCCCAGTCCGGGCCTGCTCCTCAGCCACCTACTGTAACTTGTCAGATGGTCTCTGTCACACACCCCTTGATACCAAAGAAAAGTGGACTGCACACAGCGACAGCCTAAAAAAAAAGAAATGCAGCCATGACATCTAAGAATTGGTTAGCTGCAATATAATAAATGTTTGCTTTTGGGTTTAATACCGCTTAAGGCGCGGTTCACACCTAGGCGATTTGCGTTTGATTCGTTTCTGCAGTGCTTTTTGCGGTGCGTTTTGCGTTTCTGCACATGCGTTTTTGGCCACGTTTTTGTGTTTTTTACAATTTGTTGCTGAGCAGAATAAAATGCAAAACACATTCAAAAATGCATCAAAAATGCTTTTCTGCAGCATCTCCATTCAAGTCTATACAACTGAAAACGCAACATTTTGCGTTTAAAAAAGTCCTGACCCTTTCCAAAAAAATGCACCGGGTGAAAATGCGGAAATGTGAACCTTGTCCCATAGGAAATCATGTTAAATGGACTGCTGCGCATTTCTGCAAAACGCTGCAGAAAACGCATAGATGTGCACCTAGACTTATGCGGCTTGAACAAGCAGAACCTTTGTTGGTTTGATGGTCCTGACTAAAATCGCAGGACAAGCAAACTTGGACTATATCTGGGGGTTTCCTGTCACATGCGTGGATATACACAGTATAGATTTCACATTCATACAGTACATCTAGAAATGTCTCACATTTTATTCAGGTGCAGGTAATCAGATCTCACCTTTGATCACATTCAGAATGTGATATCTATAGACAGGCCATTGCAGGGCAGCGTGATCGACTTCCACAGACAGGACGGCTCCATCATCTCTATCTACGTCTGGAGTTAGAGAAATTCTGCAAAAACATTTGTGGTTTCCATCTTCTGTTTTTGCCATCTCCACTTTCATCTCTACTTTCATCTCCACTTTCGTCTTCCACTTCCATTTCCACGGTAACGTTGTATCATACGTTGTATAATCGCTCTCATATGATGGACTGTCCACAGATACCCATGAGTGGATGAGATGTTTTTTCACGTCATTACGTCTTTTCAGGTACACATTTATGTGAATATCCTTTGTTCTGAATCCGGTTATCTGAAAGGATAGAGTTGTCTCCTCCATATGAGGAAGCCACGTCTCCCCGATGATGTCTGATATAATAGTCTTACCTGTAAAACAAGGAGAAGGAGTAACCATAACGTCACCAAAGGTCAGGATGACACCATGTACAGGGGGAGGTTTCATTATCCCACTGCAGCTTTTATTGCTTTTTCTGCTCACGCCATCAACTCCACGTTCTTTTCTGGCTGCTTCTGCACAGGTCATTGTACCAAAATAAAAACAGATGAAAGGAATGGAAAGTAGTCGGGCCAGTCAGGTTTTAATACCGTCTGTGTGCCCATTAAGGAGATCCATCTTAGTGTAACTCACTCTCTTAGGAACCGCTAATTTAACACATTTTTCTCAAACTAAAATGTTTAACCCCCTCGCCCTCCTGAGGATTTACCCCCCTTCCTGAATGGGCCATTTTTTGCGATACGGTGCTGTGTTATTTTAACAGACAATTGTGCGTTCATGCAACCCTGCACCCAAATGAAATTTGTGTCCTTTTTTCCCCACAAATGGAGCTTTCTTTCGGTGGTATTGGATCGCCTTTTCCTTTTTTTATTTTTTAAATAAGAAAAGACCAACAATTATGAAAACAAAAAAAATATATATTTGTTACTTTTTGCTAATTATTATTATACAGTATTTATATAGCTCCAAAGGGTTTGCTCAGCACTGTACATTATAGTGGGGGGACAGAACATGAGACAATACAGTAACAATACAATACACGAGGGGTTCGAGGGCCCTGATCTTTCGAGCTTACAATCTAGGAGGGAGGGGATAGTGGTACAGGAGGAAGTGGCTGTGGGGGATGGAGTGGTAGGAGGAGTGGAGGAGATTGGCTGTTAGGTGAGGGCGTGGTTGGCTTCCCTGAAGAGATGGGTTTTTAGGGTGCGCCTAAAGGTGAGGAGAGTAGGTGACAGTCTGATGGATTGGGGTAGTGAGTTCCAGAGGATAGGGGAAGTCCTGGAGAAGTCCTGCAATTGGGCGTGGGAGGTGGAGACCAGGGAGCTAGTAAGTAGGAGGTCTTGTGAGGAGCGAAGATTACGGGTTGGGTGGTATTTGGGTATCAGGTCGGTGAGGTAGTTTGGGGCAGCATTGTGGATGGCTTTGTATGTCTGTGTTAGTAGTTTGAATTTAATGCGTTGGGCAATCGGGAGCCAGTGGAGGGAATGACAGAGGGGGGTGGAGGACACTGAGTGGAGGCCAGTGGAGGGAATGACAGAGGGGGGTGGCAGAAGCAGAGCGGTTGGTAAGGTGGATGAGTCTGGCCGCTGAGTTCAGGATAGACTGAAGCGGGGATAGTCTGTGATGAGGTAGGCCGGTGAGGAGGGAGTTGCAGTAGTCCAGGCATGTGATAATAAGGGAGTGAACAAGTTGTTTAGTAGTGTATGGGGTTAGGAACGAACGTATTTTGGAGATGTTGCGGAGGTGGAGCCTGCATGAGTTTGCCAACGATTGGACATGGGGTTGGAAGGACAGGTTTGAGTCTAGGGTGACACCTAGGAATTTGGCTTGCGGCGTGGGACTGATGGTGGCGTTGTTGGTCGTGATGGAGAGGGTGGGGGGGGCACAGGCTGGGGGGAAAATCAGAAGCTCGGTTTTGGAAAGGTTCAATTTGAGGAAATGGAGCGACATCCAGTCTGATATGTCGTTCAGTAGGTGGGTGATATGGGCGGAGACTGAAGGGGTGAGGTGAGGGGTGGAGAAGTAAATTTGCGTGTCATCGGCGTAGAGGTGACAGTGGAAGCCCTGGGAGTGTATCAGTTTGCCGAGGGAGGAGGTGTAGATGGAGAAGAGAAGGGGCCAGAGGACAGAGCCTTGGGGGACCCCAACAGAGAGGGGAGTGAGGGGGGAGGTGGTAGCGTTATAGGTAACGCTGAAGGAGGGCTGGGATAGGTAGGATGAGAGCCAGGAGAGAGAGCGGAGTCTCTGATGCCAAGGGAGTGTAGTTTGTTAAGGAGGAGGGGGGGTGGTGGACTTTGTCGAAGGCCGCAGAGAGGTCGAGGAGTAGGAGCACTGAGTAGTGGCCATTAGCTTTGGCGGTTAGCAGGTCGTTGGTGAGTTTGAGTAGGGCGGTTTCGGTGGAGTGTAGGGACGGAAGCCAGACTGTAGTGGATCGAGGAGGTTGTTGTCAGTGAGGTGGGAGCTTAGGCGATTGTAAACTTAGCGCTCAAGGAGCTTGGAAGTAAATGGCAGCAGGGAGATGGGTCTAAGGTTGTTCAGGTCGGTGGGGTCCAGGGAGGGTTTTTTGATTATGGGGGTGATGTGCGTGTGCTTTAGGGGGGGGAGGAATGCGCCAGTAGAGAGGGAGAGATTGAAGATGTGGGTGAGGGAGCGTAGGATGGAGGAGGAGGGTGACCGGAGGAGTTGTGTGGGGACAGGGTCAAGGGGGCAAGTGGTGAGGCGGGCTTTTGAGAGGACCTTAGTGACCTCCTCAGTGGTAGCAAGGCTGAAGGAGTGGAGTGTTGGGGAGGTTATAGTGTGTGGGACGTTAGGTGTGGGGGGGGTAGGGCAGTTGCGAGGTCAGAGGAGGGGAGAGTTGATGGGGTTATAGTGGGAGGGAGTCTAGGTGGGGAGGTAGGTTGAGCATTGGCGATGTCCTTACGGATTGCGTCGATCTTATTTTGGAAGTGATTGGCAATCTTGTAGGCGGTAAGTGAGGTACTGGGTGGGGGGGGGTGGGGGGGGAGAGAGTAGGGAGTTGAAGGTGGAGAAGAGCCGGCGAGGACAGGTGGAGAGGGTGTTGATGAGGGTTACGAAGTAGGCTTGTTTGGTGGCGTGGAGGAAGGCGGATTTGTAGAGAGAGAACGCTCGAGGGGATTTGGTTTTGCGCCATAATCGTTCCAGCGCACAACTACGTCTTTTAAGATTTGTAGTGTGGTCGTTCTGCCAAGCGGTCGGGGTCTAATGCTTCGTGTGGTTAGGGGTGCTAAGGAGTCTAAGGTAATAAACACGTCCAGTAAAAAAAAAAATTAAAAATCAAATTTCATCGTAAATTTAGGCCAAAATGTATTCTGCTCTGTGTCTTTGCTAGAAAAAAAAAAATCCCAATATATGTAAATTAATTGGTTTACGTGAAAGTTATAGCGTCTTCAAATGGCGGTATAGATACTGGGATTTTATTTACTAAATGGCGGCGATCGATGACTTATAGCGGGACTGTGGTGGGCATTCTGACACTGGGGGGGAGTTGACTTGGTGTTACGGACATCCCCAGTCACACCAATACAGTGATCAGTGCTAATAAAAAGCACTGACACTGTACTAATGGCACTGGGCAGGAAGGGGTTAATATCTTGTGAGATCAAAAGGTTAACTGTGTGTTGTTTTACAATGGGGGCTGTGTGTTTGTTTCCCTGTAAGCATGCTGCTATGTAGAGCCATACAAAGCAGTGTGCAGGAGCTGACAGGGGAGAGATCTGTGTTGTCTATACACAGGTCTCTCCCTTGTCGGACATACTCTATAGGGCGGCATGGAACTGGTTAACTAAATATAAATACTGTATAAACCCACGAGCAGTTAAATAAAACTGGAATATCAACTCAATATAGAAAAAAGGGGTAAAAACAAACAGCCAGTTATAGACTGGGGCAATGGCCATTTTTTGTACCATTGAATTGTTGGTGAGGGAGTGCTGGACACCTTAGCTGCCATTGTGCTGCATGCTGGGTGTCCAGTGCGCTCCTGTACCTTTAAGGAGGGGTGGGCTCCCCCAGGTCCACCTGCCCTCGGTCTATCCATTAAATACATGTGCCTCTACTATGGGGGCTCTCAAAATATGTAGAGTTAGGACTACAGAATATCGGGGTGCTATGACGAGGCTCTGTAGCTTACAGATGTGTTTGCAAATGTGTGCTAACTGAACCCACGTTTTTAATGCATACTGTTAGACGGGTTTGTTTGCAGGCTGGTTGGTAAGTTGAGCCGGGAACTTTTCTCTTTTGTTTGACATGCGTCGCCCTTCCATGTGCCCCTTGCTGTGAAGGCCAGTTATAGACGGGGGCAGTGGCCATTGTTTGTACTGTAAAAACAAAAATCCGCCCACACCTTCACATACTCATATAAAAGTGCTACATAACAACCACATAATAACAGTGCCACGCTTTTCTCATACCACAATGAAATGTGACTTCAAATAAGATTCCCAATATCACTGAACTGGTGAAAAATACTACAAATAATATGCCAAAATCTGGGGAAGCTCTTCCTTCGAAACACGTCAGACTTTACATAGGGTCTCCCTTTCGGTGGGATTTGCACGCTACTTGGGCTCTTGTGATCCATTCTTGGATATTATATGCTTTTAATTTTGCTACATTTGTGAGTATACATCTTATTGTAATAAAACCGCTTTTATCGCTGAGGTTATGCGCAAGGTTGGTGCGCTTTCTTTTGTTATCTGCAGTACTGGTCAGGCTTCCCCAGACTTTAAGGGCTCCACAACCTTTGATCCATTGGTGGATGAGTTTACATGGAGGTCGGTCAAGCCACCAATCCCTGATCTGGGTCTCTGAGCGCAGGAGATGTCCTGGCCCTATTTATTTGTGGCCGATGTTATAACACTCCACTACATGCTGGAGAAGTGTTTGGTACATCATCAGTATGTACTTCTCTGCTGGTGCTGGTCTGTTGCAGTTCTGTAGGATGTTCAGTATGCCTGACTCTTAGTAGGGAATCATAGGTGGCCATCGCTGAACTGCTGATGTTGACAGGTTCATATTTCGAATCCGAATCTGAGAGTTCCTTCATGCTACCCCCATCTGTCATGCTCAGAATTTGAAAGACATCCTCACTTGTGTACTTTATTTGGGACATGTTTGGCAGTGGTTGGCACTGAGGACAATGGTTCTGGCTAGCAATCAGGTTACTGACAGTCAGGCTCTGGTGACATTGTACTGGTGTGACAAGGATCTGTTGCTGGCTTGTGGCTCTGCTGACACTGGCACTGGTGTGGTAGAGGTAAAAACACTGTTGGCTGGCTCATACAGGTCTGGTGACACTGTGGCCAGTGTGATCAGCAATGCTGTTGCTGGCTGGGTTGGTGACACCTACACTGTGTGTGGTGGGAATTAGAAACACTATCATTGTTTCTGGTGTACACTGGTCTGGCATCACTGACACTGGTCTGGTGATGATGAGAAACACTGTTGCTGGCATACACTGGTCTGGCAACACTGTTACTGATGTGGCTAATGAGTCCGACTCGAACATCTATCCCATCTTAGCTGACTGCACTCATTTAGGGACACTGTGACTGGTGTGGTTAGTGATCAGGGACACTGTATGTAGCACTGCGTTACACTGTAAAACACTGACAGACTCACTGATAGTAGAAACAGATCAGTCTCCTCTCCCAAGTGCTTAGTCTCTGGAAGAAAACAGAGCCGATGACTGCAAAACATGCAGCCTTTTTTATTCACTTTTACGATCGCTGGGATTGGTCACAGTGATCACATGGTACAGGGCCACTTTCACTTGTCAAAGACCATCTCCTGTCTTTTTTTTTAACTAACTTTTTTTTTTTTGCGATGTACATGTACCGCATACTCATTCACATGGGGGGGGTTGGGATCTGGGGGCCCCCTTGTTAAAGAGGGCTTCCAGATTATTCTGATAAGCCCTCCGCCCGCAGACCCCCAGAGGGTTGTGGGGAAGAAGCCCTTGTCCCCATCAACCTGCCCAAAAGCATGCCCCCCCATGTTGAGGGCATGTGGCCTGGTACTGTTCAGGAGGGGGGGGTGCTCGCTCATACCCCCCCCCTTTCCTGACCTGCCAAGCTGCATGCTGGGATAAGAGTCTGGTATGTATTTTGGTGGGGGACCCCCACATCATTAAAAAAAAAAAAATTTGTTGTGGGGGGTTCCCCTCAAAGTCTATTCCAGACCCAAAGGCTTGGTATGGATGGGAGAGGGGGGCTTCCATGCCGTTTTAAAAGAAAATTATTTTAATTCTCCGGCAATGCTGACAATTCTTTTGACATCAAGCTGTGAGCCGGGAACCCCACTGACAGCGGAAACATGAATGAATGTCTCACTACTAAAATACATCATGACGTCATCATGGAACTCATGCCGGATTTTAGTAACTGAGCAGGATCGCACCACATGTTCAGATGTGATAAGATACCCCTCAGTAAATAGTCCCAGTTCGAAGTTCGCGGTCAGACTTTTGGTAGGTTCAAATGTTTGACTGCGAGCCGAACAGGGAGGTGTTCTGCCCAACACTAGTGTTTGGTAGCTTATGATTTGTACTCAAAGTGGAGAGCGGAGGCTACAGCAGAATGTAGGACCATGAAAGCTGTGATCACTGTTTGGAGGGGGACTACCACTAGAAACCATTACTGGCAAGGATCCACCATTTATTTCAAGCGTTTGAGACTTTCCTTAAATAAAACAAATAAGGTATATCTTAACACCACAATACCATCCACAGGCCAATGGAAGTGAGGAATAATTTAAGCAGACAGACCTGCATGAGGGACTTCTCTTAAGCAAACCTATAGCCATGTATAATACATAAGGGGGGGGGATATGATCTCCGTGTATAATACATAAGGGGGGATATGATCTCCGTGTATAATACATAAGGGGGGATATGATCACCATGTATAATACATAAGGGGGGATATGATCTCCATGTATAATACATAAGGGGGGATATGATCTCCATGTATAATACATAAGGGGGGATAATATGATCTCCATGTATAATACATAGGGGGGGGGGATATGATCTCCATGTATAATACATAAGGGGGGGGATATGATCACCATGTATAATACATAAGGGGGGATATGATCTCCATGTATAATACATAAGGGGGGATATGATCTCCATGTATAATACATAAGGGGGGATATGATCTCCATGGATAATACATAAGGGGGGATGTGATCTCCATGGATAATACATAAGGGGGGATGTGATCTCCATGTATAATACATAAGGGAGGATATGATCACCATGTATAATACATAAGGGAGGATATGATCACCATGTATAATACATAAGGGGGGGATATGATCTCCATGTATAATACATAAGGGGGGATATGATCTCCATGTATAATACATAAGGGGGGGATATGATCTTCATGTATAATACATAAGGGGGAGGATATGATCTTCATGTATAATACATAAGGGGGGGATATGATCTCCATGTATAATACATAAGGGGGGATATGATCTCCATGTATAATACATAAGGGGGGATATGATCTCCATGTATAATACATAAGGGGGGATATGATCTCCATGTATAATACATAAGGGGGGGATATGATCTCCATGTATAATACATAAGGGGGGGATATGATCTCCATGTATAATTCATAAGGGGGGAGATATGATCTCCATGTATAATACATAAGGGGGATATGATCTCCATGTATAATACATAAGGGGGGATATGATCTCCATGTATAATACATAAGGGGGGGGGATATGATCTCCATGTATAATATACATAAGGGGGGGGATATGATCTCCATGTATAATACATAAGGGGGGATATGATCTCCATGTATAATACATAAGGGGGGGATATGATCTCCATGTATAATACATAAGGGGGGATATGATCTCCATGTATAATACATAAGGGGGGATATGATCTCCATGTATAATACATAAGGGGGGATATGATCTCCATGTATAATACATAAGGGGGGATATGATCTCCATGTATAATACATAAGGGGGGATATGATCTCCATGTATAATACATAAGGGGGGATATGATCTCCATGTATAATACATAAGGGGGGGGATATGATCTCCATGTATAATACATAAGGGGGGGGATAAGATCTCCATGTATAATACATAAGGGGAATATGATCTCCATGTAATATACATAAGGGGTATATGATCTCCATGTAATATACATAAGGGGTATATGATCTCCATGTAATATACATAAGGGGGGGGGATATGATCTCCATGTATATATACATAAGGGGGGGGGATATGATCTCCATGTATAATACATAAGGGGGGATATGATCTCCATGTGTAATACATAAGGGGGGATATGATCTCCATGTATAATACATAAGGGGGATATGATCTCCATGTATAATACATAAGGGGGATATGATCTCCATGTATAATACATAAGGGGGATATGATCTCCATGTATAATACATAAGGGGGGGATATGATCTCCATGTATAATACATAAGGGGGGGATATGATCTCCATGTATAATACATAAGGGGGGGATATGATCTCCATGTATAATACATAAGGGGGGGATATGATCTCCATGTATAATACATAAGGGGGGATATGATCTCCATGTATAATACATAAGGGGGATATGATCTCCATGTATAATACATAAGGGGGATATGATCTCCATGTATAATACATAAGGGGGGATATGATCTCCATGTATAATACATAAGGGGGGGATATGATCTCCATGTATAATACATAAGGGGGGATATGATCTCCATGTATAATACATAAGGGGGATATGATCTCCATGTATAATACATAAGGGGGGGGGGGATATGATCTCCATGTATAATACATAAGGGGGGATATGATCTCCATGTATAAATACATAAGGGGGGATATGATCTCCATGTATAATACATAAGGGGGATATGATCTCCATGTATAATACATAAGGGGGGGGGATATGATCACCATGTATAATACATAAGGGGGGGGGGGATATGATCTCCATGTATAATACATAAGGGGGGGATATGATCTCCATGTATAATACATAAGGGGGATATGATCTCCATGTATAATACATAAGGGGGCATATGATCTCCATGTATAATACATAAGGGGGGGATATGATCTCCATGTATAATACATAAGGGGGGATATGATCTCCATGTATAATACATAAGGGGGGGATATGATCTCCATGTATAATACATAAGGGGGGATATGATCTCCATGTATAATACATAAGGGGGGTATGGTCTCCATGTATAATACATAAGGGGGGATATGATCTTCATGTATAATACATAAGGGGGGATATGATCTCCATGTAGAATACATAAGGGGGGGGGGGGATATGATCTCCATGTATAATACATAAGGGGGGGGGGGATATGATCTCCATGTATAATACATAAGGGGGGATATGATCTCCATGTATAATACATAAGGGGGGATATGATCTCCATGTATAATACATAAAGGGGGGATATGATCTCCATGTATAATACATAAAGGGGGGATATGATCTCCATGTATAATACATAGGGGGGGATATGATCTCCATGTATAATACATCAGTGGTGGGGGGGGGATATGATCTCCATGTATAATACATCAGGGGGGGATATGATCTCCATGTATAATACATCAGGGGGGGATATGATCTCCATGTATAATACATAAAGGGGGGATATGATCTCCATGTATAATACATCAGGGGGGATATGATCTCCATGTATAATACATCAGGGGGGGATATGATCTCCATGTATAATACATCAGGGGGGATATGATCTCCATGTATAATACATAAGGGGGGGATATGATCTCCATGTATAATACATAGGGGGGGATATGATCTCCATGTATAATACATAAGGGGGGGATATGATCTCCATGTATAATACATAAGGGGGGGGGGATATGATCTCCATGTATAATACATAAGGGGGGATATGATCTCCATGTATAATACATAAGGGGGATATGATCTCCATGTATAATACATAAGGGGGGATATGATCTCCATGTATAATACATATGGGGGGGATATGATCTCCATGTATAATACATCAGGGGGGGATATGATCTCCATGTATAATACATAAGGGGGGATATGATCTCCATGTATAATACATAAGGGGGGATATGATCTCCATGTATAATACATAAGGGGGGATATGATCTCCATGTATAATACATAAGGGGGGATATGATCTCCATGTATAATACATAAGGGGGGATATGATCTCCATGTATAATACATAAGGGGGGATATGATCTCCATGTATAATACATAAGGGGGGATATGATCTCCATGTATAATACATAAGGGGGATATGATCTCCATGTATAATACATAAGGGGGATATGATCTCCATGTATAATACATAAGGGGGGATATGATCTCCATGTATAATACATAAGGGGGGATATGATCTCCATGTATAATACATCAGTGGTTCATATAGTGAACTCGGTGTAGTTATTCCCCCTGAGGTCATCACAGAGGACAAGGGGGCGCTCCTTACGTCTGGAGGAAAAGAAATGTAATCTCCAAACACGGAAAGGTTTCTTCACAGTATGAGCTGTGAGAATGTGGAATAGACTCCCTCCAGAGTTGGTTGTGGCCAGCTCAGTGGATTGCTGTAGGAAAGTCCTGGATTCTTTCTTGGATACACAGAATACAACTGGATATAACATTTTTATAGGGGAAATGATCCAGGGAATATCCGATTGCCTCTCGGGGGGTCAAGAATGGAATTGTTTCCCTGCAGGAGCAAATTGGATCGTGCTTTGTATGTTTTTTTGCCTTCGTCTGGAACAATTACCAAACCTACAACAGTATAATCAGTTTGTATAGGCACTATAGAATGCTTGTTATACACACTGGAACCTAAGGGGTTAATTGTGTAAAAAAAACTCTCTTTGATCCTGTCCTCTCTGATCCTCCCCTTCTGGTGTCCCCCTCATATCCTAATAAGACATTTTGTGTGGAGTTACTCTGCACATGCTGTGTTTGGGGTGTGTTGCTAGAGAGGTTTTTTTTTCTTGGGAGAGTGCATGTCATCAGCACAGGGCCAATCAGCACTGTCCAGACAGAGGTCAGGGGTTCTGCATCCTCCTAGAGGAAAATTAAAACTCCTCCAACAAGCTTTAACCATTGCTCTGCTGAAAACTGATAGAAGTCACAAGACTGCTATATACTGTATAATACTGATGAGAAAGGGGGGATTTAGCAGTTTATATTTACTAAAATAATTGCATTTCCATGTTCTGTGTAGTGTGGGAGAGCGGATATAGTGAATGCGGGGTCCAGGGAGAGCGGATATAGTGAATGCGGGGTCCGGGGAGAGCGGATATAGTGAATGCGGGGTCCGGGGAGAGCGGATATAGTGAATGCAGGGTCCGGGGGGAGAGCGGATATAGTGAATGCGGGGTCCGGGGAGAGCGGATATAGTGACTGCGGGGTCCAGGGAGAGCGGATATAGTAACTGCGGGGTCCGGGGAGAGCGGATATAGTGACTGCGGGGTCCGGGGAGAGCGGATATAGCGAATGCGGGGTCCGGGGAGAGCGGATATAGCGAATGCGGGGTCCGGGGAGAGCGGATATAGCGAATGCGGGGTCCAGGGAGAGCGGATATAGCGAATGCGGGGTCCGGGGAGAGCGGATATAGCGAATGCGGGGTCCAGGGAGACCGGATATAGTCAATTCGGGGTCCGGGGAGACCGGATATAGTCAATGCAGGGTCCGGGGAGAGCGGATATAGTCAATGCGGGTGTCCGGGGAGACCGGATCTAGTGAATGCACGGTCCGGGGAGACCAGATCTAGTGAATGCGGGGTACGGGGAGACCGGATCTAGTGAATGCAGGGTCCGGGGGAGAGCGGATATAGTGAATGCGGGGTCCGGGGAGAGCGGATATAGTGAATGCAGGGTCCGGGGAGAGACCGGATTTAGTGAATGCGGGGTACGGGAGACTGGATCTAATGAATGCAGGGTCCGTGGAGACCGGTTATAGTGAATGCGGAGTCCGGGGAGACCGGATTTAGTGAATGCGGGGTCAGGGGAGAGCGCGTATATATTATTATTATTATACAGTATTTATAAAGCGCCGATAGTTCGCTCAGCGCTGTACATTACAAAGGGGGACAGACATGTGACACAGAACAATACCAATACAATGCAAAACATGAGGGGATTGAGGGCCCTGCTCCTTGAAGCTTACATCTAGGAGGGAGGGGATAGTGGCACAGGAGGAGATAGCTGAATGGGGGATGGAGTGATAGGAAAAGTGGAGGAGCTCAGCAAGCTAGCAGGGGGTGGGGTAGGCTTCCCTGAAGAGATGGGTTTTCAGGGTACGCCTAAAGGAGAGGAGAGTAGGTGATAATCTGATGGGTTGGGGCAGGGAGTTCCAGAGGATGGGTGACACCCTGGAGAAGTCCTGGAGGCGGGCATGGGAGGAGGAGACCAGGGAAACGAGAGAGAAGGAGGTCTTGTGAGGAGCGGAAGAGTGTGCGTGTTGTTGGGTGGGGAGTACTTGGATATTAGGTCGGTGATGTAGTTCGGGGCAGTATGGTGGACAGCTTTGTACGTCAGTGTTAGGATTTTGAATTTGATCCGTTGCGCAATCGGAAGCCAGTGGAGGGATTGGCAGAGGGGGGGTGGAGGATACTGAGTGGAGGCAGTGGAGGGATTGGCATGGGGGGGTGGAGGACACTGAGTGGAGGCCAATGGAGGGATTGGCAGAGGGGGGTGGAGGACACTGAGTGGAGGCCAATGGAGGGATTGGCAGTGGGGGTGGTGGAAATGGAGCGGTTGGAACGGTGAATGAGTCTGGCAGCCGTATTCAGGATGGACTGAAGCGGGGATAGCCTGTGGCGAGGCAGGCCAGTGAGGAGGGAGTTGCAGTAGTCGAGTCGTGATATGATGAGGGAGTAGATGAGCTGTTTAGTGGTTTCTGGGGTTAGGAACGTGAGTATTTTGGCAAAGTTGCGGAGGCGGAGTCTGCATGTTTGCGGAGGCGGAGTCTGCACGAGTTTGTTAAAGATTGGACTTGGGGCTGGAAGGATATAGGTTGGAGTCCAGAATGACACCAAGTACTCTGGCCTGTGGGGAGAGGGTTTGATGGTGGCGTTGGTGGATGTGATGGAGAAGTCAATGGGGGGTGGTGTCTGGGCTGGGGGGAAGACAAGAAACTCGGTTTTGGAGAGGTTCAGTTTAAGGAAGTGGAAGCGACATCCAGTTTGATATGTCGCTCAGTAGGTGTGTGATTTGGGCAGAGACCGAGGGGGTGAGGTGGGGGGTTGAGAAATAGATTTGTGTGTCGTTGGCATAGAGGTGGTAGTTGAAGTCCGTGAGAGTGTATGAGTTGGCCAAGGGAGGAGGTGTAGATTGAGAAGAGAAGGGACCCGAGGACAGAGCCTTGAGGGACCGGAACAGAGATGCGGGGGGAGGTGGTAGCATTAGAGGGGTAACGCTGAAGGAGCGTTGTGATAGGTAGGATGAGAGCCAGGAGAGAGCAGATATCTCTGAGGCTGAGGGAGTGTAGTTTTTTGAGGAGGAGGGGGTGGTGGACTGTGTCGATAGGCCACAGAGAGGTCAAGGAGTAGGAGCATAGTGAGTAGTGGCCATTAGCTTTGGCAGTTAGCAGGTCGTTGGAGAGTTTAAGTAAGGCGGTTTCGGTGGAGTGTAGGGGAAAGTGAAGCCGGACTGTAGGGGGTTGAGGAGGTTGTTGTCGTTAAGCTGAGAGCTTAGGCGGGGTGTAGACTAGGCGCTCAAGGAGTTTGGATGTCCGGGAACAGGGAGATATAGGTGCGGGGTTGTTCGGAGATCGGATATAGTGAATGCAGGGTCCGGGGAGAGCGGATATAGTGAATGCAGAATCCGGGGAGAGCGGATATAGTGAATGCGGGGTCCGGGGAGAGCGGATATAGTGAATGCGGGGTCCGGGGACAGCGTACATAGGGTGAATGAGGGGTCCGGGGAGAGTAAATATAGTGAATACAGGGCCCGGGAAGAGCGGATATAGTGAATGCAGGGTCCAAGGGGAGCGGATATAGTGAATGCAGAGTCCGAGGAGAGCAGATATAGTGAATGCAGGGTCCGGTGAGAGCGGATATAGTGAATGCGGGTCCGGGGAGAGCGGATATAGTGAATGCAGGGTCCGGGGAGAGCGGATATAGTGAATGCAGGGTCCGGGGAGAGCGGATATAGTGAATGCAAGGTCCAGGGAGAACGGATATAGTGAATGCAGGGTCCAGGGAGAACGGATATAGTGAATGCAGGGTCCGGGGAGAGCGGATATAGTGAATGCAGCGTCTGGGGAGAGCGGATATAGTGAATGCGGGGTCCGGGGAGAGCAGATATAGTGAATGCAGGGTCCAGGGAGAACGGATATAGTGAATGCAGGGTCCAGGGAGAGCAGATATACTGAATGCAGGGTCCGGGGTGACCGGATATAGTGAATGCAGCGTCTGGGGAGAGCGGATATAGTGAATGCAGGGTCCGGGGTGACCGGATATATTGAATGCGGGGTCCGGGGAGAGCGGATATGGTGAATGCAGCATCCGGGGAGAGCAGATATACTGAATGCAGGGTCTGGGGTGACCGGATATAGTGAATGCAGGATCCTGGGTTTAAGAACACTAAGTATAAAACCCTTTTTCAGTACCTACAGCATACCCACTACTTACCTGCTACTGTATTGTACACATTCAGAGTCCTGTATGCAGAGATGGGCTGTTTTAGGGAAGCGTGTTCCACCTCTACACCAAGCATGGCGCCGTCATCTTTATCTGCACTCGGGGTGATAGTAATGGAGCAGAGATACTCGTACATTCCTATACAGGATTTTGTCATCTCAACAAGTAACAATGTATGGTGATCTCTTTCCAGAAGAGGCAGAACAATAGAATTATTGGATTCTGTCCGTTCTGTAGGTTCCCAGGAGGCAATAAGCTGTTTTTTTGTGGCATTACGTCTTTTCAGAAATACATTTATCTGGATTTCCTTTTGTCTGAAATGTGTTATCTGCCAAGTTAGAGTTGTTTTCTTCATATGAGTAATACGACGATCCCCTGAGATCTTAGATATGGTAAGAACATCTATAAAACAATGAGAAGAAGTCAAATACATTTCTAGTTCATCTTACTCTATATGCCTTATGAATGTATTAAAGGGCATCTTGATGGATAATTTGCTCATCATTTCCCTTATAGCACAAATGTCAACCAAGAGATACAAAGATGTGTACAACACACATGAGAAACTCTGTACATTTCAGCGCTCAGAGGTCTACCGAAGATGACCACAAATGATGTATGATATACAATGGACCATGAACTTCACCGGGAATGTGTGTAGTAGATGCTGCTCTCCTCAACCGGGGAAGACAACAAAAAGGAAAAATCAGGAGGACACAAATGCCTAGTGCATTATCAGCGATTTATTGTTCACAAAGCATAGATGCCAAATGGATACTCATGGAAGTGGAAAGTTAAATCGCTAAAGAAAATACAAGATGCCACAGCAAGTGGAACCACATTTTTCCATGAACCCCAGTTGGACTGTTAACCATTTCCATACTGGGTACTTTTACCCCCTTCCTGCCCAGGCCATTTTTCAGGTTTCAGCACTCTCACACTTTGAATGACAGTTGCGCGGTCATACAACATTGTACCAAAACTAAAATGTTATCATTTTCTTCACACAACTAGAGCTTTCTTTTGGTGGTATTTAATCATCTCTGGGGTTTTTATTTTTTGCTAAATTAACAAAAAAGACCGAAAATGTTTTTTAAAAAAAAAACCCACGTTTTTCTTTGTTTCTGCTATAAAAGTTTACAAATAAATAATTGTTCTCCATAAATTTAGGCCGAGATGTATTCTGCTACATGTCTTTGGTGAAAATAACCCAAATTAGGATGTATTATTTAGTTTGTAGGAAAGTTATAGAGTTCACAAACTATGGTATAGATCTGAAAATTGATCAATCCTGAAGTACTGACAGCCAATCTAATTTCTTGAGGTCCAAGAATGCCAGAATAGTACAGATATCCCCCAAATGTCAGAACAGTACAGATATCCCCCAAATGTCAGGACAGGACAGATATCCCCCAAATGTCAGGACAGGACAGATATCCCCCAAATGTCAGGACAGGACAGATATCCCCCAAATGTCAGGACAGGACAGATATCCCCCAAATGTCAGGACAGGACAGATATCCCCCAAATGTCAGGACAGGACAGATATCCCCCAAATGTCAGGACAGTACAGATATCCCCCAAATGTCAGGACGGTACAGATATCTCCCAAATGTCAGGACAGTACAGATATCCCCCAAATGACCCCTTTTTGCAGAGTAGACAGTTCAACGTATTTCAAAACAAGCATGGCAAGATTTTTGAAGTTGTATTTTTGTCATAATTTTTCAGAAAATGAAAAAGTTAAAAAAATTATTTTCACTATTTTCTTTTTTTACATACTGTCACCAGTGCAGTACAGCGTCATCATATAACTGGCATGGCGGTGATCAGGGACACTAACTGCTGACAGTATGAAAAAAATATATATAATTTTTTTTTTTTTAATTATTTTTAATTTTTTCTTCTTTTTTAAGATTTTTTTTTCATATTTCACTATGACCAAAGTAGTACAACGTTACCATAGTAACATTGTACTACTTTGGAGAAGTAATCAGTATTTTTTTTTCTTTGTGTTACACAATTTGTTTATAGCAAAGAATTACTTTGCTATAAGCAAGCATTTACCTGAATGACCGATTCATTCAGGGATTTTTTTATTTTTTTTTTTGTGCTTAGCTGTGATTTGGCCACGGCTAATCACATGACACAGCTGGGCTGTGATTGGCCCAGCTTGTGCATGTGATTACTGTGACCATTCACAGCTAGGCACACTAGTATACAATGGATGGCATGAATGAAGCCATCCATTGTATACAACTGTCATATGACCTGCTGTGATTGGTCACAGCAGGTCACATGGTACCGGCAACAGGGCTGGTACTCAGATCTGTCATCGGCTGTGTCCGAGGTACACGGCCGGTGACAGATCGAGTCACTGAGTGGCTCTGCAGGCGCGCAAACCGCCATTCCTGGAAGGACGCCATATGGCGTCCACCCGGGACGCTGATGGATTTTGCCGGCAGCAAATCAGCCATTGGCCGGGCGGCAAGAGGTTAAGTTGACGTGTTTCGGAGGCTTACTCTTCCTCAGAGCTATGCTAGCCAACATCATGTTGGTTACACGTCAGCTTGACAGTCCAGCTGAATTGCATGGATACATGTGATTCCCCTTGCTGTGCATCTTGTGTGTTATATGCAATTTTACTTTCTACTTTTGTGAGTATCCATTTGGCATCTGTGTTTTTTGAATAAATTATTGGTAATGCACTAGGCATTGGACCCTCCTGATTATTATTTTTGTAGTTTTCACAAGAGAAAAAAAGTGAGACTTATTGAAGGTGCTCCCTTTCAAGGAGTAACAAAAGCACGCATATATACTGCTAAATACATACACTATATTGCCAAAAGTATTGGCCCCACCCTCCCAATCATTGGATTCAGGTGTTCCAATCCCCTCCCAATCATTGGATTCAGGTGTTCCAATCCCCTCCATGGATACAGGTGTATACAATCATCCCCCCTAGGCATGCAGACGGCTTCTACAAACATTGGTGAAAGAATGGGTCGCTCTCAGGAGCTCAGTCACTCCAAGCGTGGTCCCGTGATAGGTGGCCACCTGGGGCAATAAGTCCATCCGTGACATTTCCTGGCTACTAAATATTCCACGCTCAACTGTTAGTGGGATTATAACAGAGTGGAAGCGACTGGGAACAACAGCCACTCAGCCACCAAGTGGAAGGCCACGTCACATGACAGGGCGGGGTCAGCGCATGCTGAAGTGCACAGTGCGCAGAAGTCGCCAACTGTCTGCAGAGCCAATAGCTAAAGACCTCCAAACTTGGTGTGGCCTTCAGATGAGCCCAACAACAGTGCATAGAGAGCTTCATGGAATGGGTTTCCATGGCCGAGCAGCTGCATCCAAGCCTTCCATCACCAAGTGCAATAGATTGTGATATGGCAGAAAATGATTCATGCATTCATGTAAGGTCACTGGCAGGTCCACTGTAATGTGAAAAGAGTGATTATGTGAGTATTATTACAACCAGAGCTTTTTTCACAAAGCATGGAACTCCCCCCTTCCAAACCCCCCCATGTCTCCGCCCCCTACTCACCTCCAAGCACTGTTCCTTGGTTCCACACCCTACCCACCTCCCAGTGTTGCCCCTTTAAGAGAATACAGAACCAAGAATCATTTTGAGGTGCTAAATAAATTTGTATGCAAAAAACAAGAAAAGCAGTAAGATAGATTCCCTGTAGATAGCAACAACAGACCCCCCCCAGCAACAATGGACCTCCAAGTGACAATAGATTCATCCAAGCAACAATAGACTCCCTACAGTCAGCATCAATGGAACCTTCAGCAGACAGCAACAATAGACCCTCCCTCAACAGTAAATCCCTCCCAGCAAGGATCAACCCCCCAGCAACATAAGACCCATCCAAAGCAACAATAGACCCCTCCCTCAACAGTAAATCCCTCCCAGCAAGGATTGACCCCCCCAGCAACATAAGACCCATCCAAAGCAACAATAGACCCCTCCCTCAACAGTAAATCCCTCCCAGCAAGGATTGACCTCCCCCCCCCAGCAATAGATCCATCCCATGCAACAACAGTTCTCCCACCAGCAACAATAGACCCCCACCACAAAAATATGTCCCCTCCAGTAACAATAGATCCCCCAGCACCAAGTATCAATTGACCGTCCAGCACACCCCAGCACCCCTTAGCATAGATACATTCAGTGCTGGAGGTGCCAGAACTGCATTCCTCCTGATTTTGTCTGCACTAAAGTTGCTCATAATTTATATACAGTATATAGTTTATGGATAGAGAAGACATGACTCAAATGACACAGGGGTGTACCTACAGGGGTTGCAGGGGTCACAATTGCGACCTGGTCTCATGCGGCAGGGGGCTCTTACATCCCCGCTGTACACCTGGATAAGAGAAGTGGCAGGAGCCAGGAGGACTGTGCCCTCAATCTCCTTTCTTGGTCTAGGTGGAACATCAGGGGTCTGTGTCACCAAAGCCCCCCAATGGGGCTCCTAAAAAAAATTATTATAAATAATTTTTAAAAAATGGAATGACAAAAATAAACAAATTAAAACAATGGTAATAAATAAATAGGCAAATAAAAAAAACAAAAACTAAAAAAAACCTACTGACAGCAGTGGAAGAACTACCAGGGTCACAAAGGTCGCACTTGCGACCAGGCCTTGGCGTACCGCCACCGGGCTTGGTGGGAAGGGCCCCGGCTGAGGGTCAGGGTTCAAGGTTGCTTGGGCCCTGAAACTTCTAGTTATGCCACTAAGATGATATGACTTTGGCAACATGACAATCAAGCACAACTGCATTGAATATTGAGGGATTTCCTTTAGATATTTAGATATATATTGTTCATAGTTTAAATTTTCATTCACAAACTGCTTTTTCTTAGCACTAATCACTGTATTGGTGTCACTGGGGATGTCAGTGGTGTTTAGTCAGTGTGAGTTAGTGTCAGAATGCCCGCCACAGTCACAGAAAGATCTATTTGTGGGGGAAAAGGACATAAATTTCATTTGGGTGCAGAGTTGCATGACCGCGCAATTATCAGTTAAAGTAACGCAGCGCTGTATCGCAAAAGATGGCCTGATCAGGAAGGGGGCGGAAATCCTCTGGAGGGCGAGGGGGGTTAATAGTACTCACAGCTCAATCAAGATAAGGCATTGCTGAGAGCAGTATGACCAAATAACACCACATTAGAATCCCCCCCCCGAAAATAAAGGGGTAGGAAGGGTCCCCCCCGGGAATCACCGCAGGTAAGCACTGGCACCGCCTAGAAACCAGCAAAGAGGAGAGAGACAGAAGGTGTGGCTTGTCTATGTCTATTATATATATAAACCACAAACTAATGTATTGATCCCACCGGATTGGATGACAGAAAATGCGAAACACCCCAATTAGAGGGGAAAAGATGAAATATTGTACAGTCCTCAGCTGGGTAAGTCTTCCTCACCATACGGCCCCCACAGAAATCTATAAAGAGGTGCAACTCAATAAAATAAATAAATAATCCCATTTCCTCACAAATCGCACACTTATATAGGGGGGGGAGTTTGTGGCTGAATTCTGTAATAAGGATGTCGGCAAACATATCGGAAACCTCCCACAATTTCTGCAATAGTTTATATATGATATATACAGAAGATGGTAAATGTTTTGTTTCCTTAGGATGGCTGGATCCCCATTAATCTAATAAATCTCTCCCTATTGATACCCTTACACTCCAAATTGTTTGTATAAACTGTCAGACACTTACCTCTTCTCAAAATCTCTCCAGTAATATATCCAATATATAAGCAACATTGATGAAACAAAAATGATGAATAGATGAGAAAATATCACAGGTATCGTTCCTACAAAAGAAAATCAGAAGAGATGTAATATTAGTCACTCCCCAACATACTGACTATAATAAACCTATTGCTGCAATCACACAGCATTTATTTTACTGCAAGACGACGTTCACACGGAGGAGTTTTTGAAGCATCTTTTGCGTTAAAAAAGTGCCTGAAAGACCTCAAGAAAAATGCTTCTCTATGTGTGTGTGTGTGTGTACAGTTATGTTAAAAATAATAGCCGTCAGACATCACTAACCGGATCAATCGCTGTTTTTGGTGGAAATGATATTTCTACATGGCAAATAATTTCCTAGCAGGTGTAGTAGTCATAGAAATCCAACAGACCCAACAGTCATGACATGCATGCTGCTGATTCTGTGTCATTGAATCACTCATTGAGGGGCGTGTTCAAAATAATAGCCGTGTGGAGTTCTATTAGTGACGTCATTCATTCTTTGAAAAACAGGTGGCAATTATTGCCCTTATTTAAGGAAGGAAGGCAGCAAATGTTGGACATGCTGGTTTACAGTGCATTTCTCTGAAATTCTGAGGAAAATGGGTCGTTCCAGACATTGTTCAGGAGAACAGCGTACCTTGATTAAAAAGTTGGTTGGAGAGGAACACATAAAGAAGTGCAGAAAATGATCGGCTGCTCAGCTAAAATGATCGCAAATGCTTTAAAATGGCAACCAAAACCTGAAAGACGCGGAAGAAAGCAAAAAACTACCATTGGAATGGATAGAAGAATAGCCAAAATGGGGGGGACTCAGCCAACAATCAGCTCCAGGAAGATGAAAGAAGGTGTGACGTTCCCTGTGAGGACTCAGCCAACAATCAGCTCCAGGAAGATGAAAGAAGGTGTGACGTTCCCTGTGAGGACTGTTACAATTAGAAGACGCCTATGTGAAGCCAAGCTATCTGCAAGAACTCCCCGCAAAGTCCCACTGTTGGGAAAAAGACATGTACTGAAGAGGTTACAATCTGCCAAAGAGCACATTGACCGGCCTAAAGAGAAATGGCGCAACATTTTGTGGGCTGATGAAAGTAAGATTGTTCTTTTTGGGTCTAGTGGGGGGAGACAGTTTGTCAGACGACCCCCCAAACCACTGAATTCAAGCCACAGTACACTTGTGAAGACCGTGAAAGCATGGTGGTGGAAGCATCATACTTACGGTAAATCCAGGGCCTCAGTTTGGATCCGCTTACCAGGGATCAACATGGATCCTCTTGAGATACATCAGAATACCCCCTGTGCAGAGGTGGGGGCTACCCTTATGCGTGAAGAGGAACTCCCCCCCCCTTGAAATAGGGGTGTTCCATTCACAAGACAACTCCCCAATCATTTTAATCCAGTAAAGGTGTGCAACATCTGGGGGGTTCCAGACCCACAGATTTCCTCATGTATGTGTTGGTGGTACCAGGCACCAATCCCCGGGTGTTGTCAGGTCAACAATAGAAAACTTGGGGGTGGTGGACCCATCATAAACACCTGCCGTCCCCCTGAGGTAAAAACCACAAATCACCCCCCAAAACCCCCCCCCCACACACACCCACCAAACACCCCCCAAACCCACCCCCCCCCACAACACCCACACCCACCCAACCATACACACAGGGACTGGGGAAGTGTGGTCCAGGATACATGGGCTGGAATTCCCTGATCACAAGGGCCCAGAAGTGGGGTGACACATCCATGCAACACAGATGTACCCCCAGCAGTTCTCAGAAACAGTGCGGACTAACAACCAAATATTCATGAATTCATTCAGAAGGATAAAGCAAAATCTTCAGAACATTTCTCAAGTCTCCAATAGGGAATGTTTGAGGTTGATAAGATAGATATACAAACACTGCCCATTTTTTTGAACCGTCTAATAATTCCACTTTTCTTGCCCACATTTTTTAGAGAACAACACAAATTTGGAATGTATTTTTCTTCATGTGTTTGATTTGGAATAGAATGTGTCCGTGGTTCCCAATGCATTTGTGTGGATGGAAATAAAAGGATTTTCAGCTTTATTCACTTTCTTCAACTCCCAGCTTAGCTATTATTTTGAACACACCCCTAGTTAGATGTATGTGTTCTGTGTCTCTGTTTGCTCAACTTTGACAATGTTTTTCACCGTGTGCGTTGTGGCTTACCGCTGCGGTGTAAATAAACTCCATGCACACACTCACACTCGCGCATCTTTGGGGCATACTTTTGGTTTCAGTTAATAAAAAAGCTACCCAGTCAAAACTCCTCTTTCCCATTGAAATCAATGGAAAATGCCTCCAGTTGTGTACCTTTTGGTGCAGTTATTTAACCAGTGTCCATGCCCACCCTATGAAGAGAAAATACAAGCTACAGGGCAGCGGACTTGAGTGCAAGCAAAATCACATATATATATATATATATATATATATATATATATATATATATATAACTATGTGATTTTGCAGTTCCGGGATTGTGGCCTCGGCTGGTCAATCATCAGGGCCTAGTCAGTGATTTCTCGCCAGCATCTGACCTGATCGCCAATGGAGGGAGAGACCTGCATATAAACAGCACATATCTCTCCCCTGTCAGCTCCTGCACACTGCTTTGTATGGCTCCCTGCGTAGCAGTGTGCTTACAGTGAAAAACAGCACACAGTAACAACACACATAGCACACAGTTAACCCTTTGATGGTCCCAGAGGTTAACCCCTTCCTGCCCAGTGTCATTAGTAGAGTGTCAGTGCTTTTTATTCACACTGATCACTGTATTGGTGTCATTGGGATGTCAGTGACACCAAGTCAGTTCACCCCCAGTGTCAGAATGACCACAGCAATCCCGAAATATAGGTCACTGTGATCACCGTCATTAATAGTAAAATAGAGGAATAAAAGATCCACAGTATATAGAACGCCATTTGTAAACGCTATAACTTTCATGTAAACCAATTAATTTACACGTGTTGGGATTTTGTTTTTAGCAAAAGACACAGAGCGGTAATACTTTTTGGCCTAAATTTATGATAAAATTTGATTATTTTTTTTTGCTGTATCTATGTTTAATTGCAAAAAAGTCAAAAACATTGCTTTTTTTTCTCAAAAAAAAAAAACACACAGGCGATCAAATACTATCAAAAGAAAGCTCTATTTGTGGGAACAAAAAGGACATAAACATTTTAACTTGGGGTGCAGCGTTGCATGACCGTGCAATTGTCAGTTAAAGAATTGCAGCGCTGCATCGCAATAAATGGCCTGGTCAGGAAGGGGGTGGGGGGGGGGGGGGAATCCTCAGAAGGGCAAGTGGTTAAGGTGTCCGTTTTATGAACCATGCCAAGCAGTTAATAGATCGCTGCTCAGTTCTCCGGGCATTCTTGGAGGAACACAGTTTTCCTGTGAATGCCGTTTATGAAGCATAATGTAGATCAGTTCTCCAAATGAAGGGAGAGTGGTCTACAAATGGTGGAAAACGGCTGATTTTACTATTAATCTCGTGTGATTACTGATAGAGATGAAGCGACAATTATTCAAAAATTCGAATATTCGGCTTGATTCGGCGCCGGAATAAATTCGATTCGAGGCGAAATATATTCCTGGCGAATTTTAACTTATAAAAAGGTGTTTCTAGGCTTCAGAGAGCCTTTATATTAGTGCAGAACACTGTACCTTTAATTTAAATGCCCTTGGAGTCTGCTGGGAAGAGAAAAATAATACTGTCAGTCAGTTTATGACATGCCAATGAGTGCCCGTCGATCTTAGAATCACCAGCACACTTCACTCATCATTTTGGGCAGTCACGGGGCCCAAAACCAGAGTGTGGAGCCACAGTGTGGCGGGGTGGAGGCAGCAGCAATGGGAGGCCATAACAGCACCCTATGACAAAATGGAACCCACCAGCAGTGTGAGGAGACCTGAAAGTGGCATATTGGCAGAGTGTGGCGATGGAGACAGCAGCAATGGGAGGGGCCGTACAGGGACCCATGACACACTCTGGACCTGGCAGCAGCATGAGGAGGCGGTACAGTGGGGCCCATGACAGATTACGGGCCTGGCAGAGCAGCATGAGGAAGTCGGGTACGGGGGCCCATGCAGATTACGGGCCTGGCAGCAGCCCCTTCCGAGGCCATACAGCAATCTATGACAAAATGGAACCCTCCAGCAGTGTGAGAGACCTGAAAGTGGCACATGGCAGAGTGGTGGCGATGGTAAGACAGCAGCAAATGAGGAGGCCGTACAGGGACCCATAGACACACTCTGGACCTGGACAGCAGCATGAGGGAGGCGGTCAGCATGAGGAACGGGGGCCCATGGCAGAGTAACGGGCCTGCAGCAGCATGAGAGGCGGTACAATGGCCCATGGCAGCAGTAGTGGCGGAGCGTAAGCAGCTAAAATTGAAGGCCATACAGAGGCCTAGGTTAAAAAAAGTCCCCCAGCAGCAGCGTGGGGAGCGGGACTAGACGACGACTATCAAGAGTCCAATGCAGGGTGTGGGCCGGAGCAAGAAGCTTCAATTGAAGGCCATACACAGGGCCTTAGGTTATTAAAAGTCCCTCACAGTTAATCCAATAACGAACTCCTACTCCTCAGTGCAATCTACTTACCGAGAACCCAGGGCAGGTCTGGGTCAATGCAATTTGTGGTAGAGACTGGTTTTGTTCAGCCATGCTTCGAGCGAGTAATAACAGGTCTGTGCTGCCCTTCTGGTGTCTGCTTTAACTCCCCCCCCAACCGTATGAACGTGGCCCAGCTTTTGTCAACGATTTTTGCCGTTAAAGTGATGCAAACCCGCGTGAACCACGTTCATGAGGAGCCAGTACAGGACTGGCCATGAATCAAGTAAGACCTGGCAGCAGCGTGAGAGCAGACAACAGATGCACATGGCGCAGGGTGGCGGTGTAGGCAGCAGTAAATTCTGAAGCCATACACAGGCCTAGGTTAAAAAGCGAAGCCGCAGCAGCGTGATCAACGACAGAGAACACCATGCGCAGGGTGGCGGTGATGCAGCCAGTATTATCGAAGCCAAACACCAGCCTCGGTTAGAAAGCGGAAGCCGTCAGCACGTGAGCAACGACAGATGCACATGGCGCAGGGTGGCGGTGGAGGCAGCAGCAATGGAAGGCATACAGCACCCTATCAACAAAATGAACCCACCAACAGTGTAAGGAGACCTGAAAGATGGCACATGGCAGAGTACTGGCGATGAAGTCAGCAGCAATGGGAGGCCGAAACAGGGCCCCATGACAACCCCTGGAAACCTGGCAGCAGCAAGAGGAGGGGGGGTCCCCGGGGCCCCAAAGGCAGAGGGCGAAGGTAAGCAGCTTAAATTAAAGGGCCCATACAGAGGCCTATTTTAAAAAATAAAACATGTTTGGGGCATGATTCATGGGGGATTTAGTCATTGTGTCGGGAAACCCTGGGGGTTTTGAAATCCAACTAACCCAGGGCCCTAAATTCTTTTCACAAACTGAGTCTCTCCAAAACTTTGGGGGGAAACCAGTCGTGTCCCCCCGGGGAGTTACAATACCCCTGCCGCACTAAACCCGCCCCTCCCGATGCCACGCTACGGGGCTGGGCATGAAAACCCCTTTTAAAGGGAAAATTTCCCAGCTATTTTGGGGCCAAAGGAAAAATTTTCCCGTTCCCCAATAGTCAAGGGGATTGTCTACCTCGGTTGGCAGGGGGCTGCCCCCTAGTGCCCAACCCTTTTTGTTTGAGGTCCTGCCCGGGTCCACCTGTTTGCGCTGCTCCCTTTTGCGGCGGGTTTTAGTGGGTTTCCCTCACTGCCTGGTGACGAAAGTTTTCCATCATCACTGCGAAAACCTAAAGGCCAAGCCGCTGTTTGTGGGGGTTTTTGCCACTGCCCCCCTCCCACCCCACCCCTCCCCTGCCCCAAATGGCAGGGGAAAACCGAGCGCACAGGGCCCACAGTGCCCTGAGGATGGACGTTGGCGCAAAAAGGGCAGAGCCCAAACTGACTACATAGGGGGTTTTTTAAAGTCCTTTTTTGGGCCCTTTCCCTCTCACAGGTGTGAAAAAAGGCCACCATTTTTGAACGGTAGCGGGGGCCCCCAAAAAAGGGGGACACCCAAAAAGTCATCCCCAGTCTGAGGGTTTTTAAATTCGGCGCCCGCTCACGAAAGCAACCGAGCACTATGGCCATTTGGGCCCAAAAGGAATGCGGGGGCCCCTCCCCTGCCTCCATCTCCACAGCAACCCCAAAGGGGTGCTCTGGGTCCTCGTCTCCCCTCCCCCCCTCTACCAGATGCTCCCCCTCCATTTCCTGTCCGCTGAGGGGAAAAACCCACCCATTTTCACTCAAAAATTTCCTGAGCACCAATTCCTCCTCTACCTCCTCCTCTTTTTTCCTGTCCTCCCCCACAGGGGACATGGGCTTTTGAGATCTTTTGCGCCACGTCTACCGCCCCCCTACCAGCCTTTTTAAACCAGCATTTTTTCCGGGACGGGGCAACAGAGGAATGACTCGTTCTTTCCATAGTCCTGCCGACTAAACCGAATAGCGGGGCCCCTTTCCTAAAAGGGGCCTGAGAAAAGCGCAGGTGTCACGCCATGACTCCCAAAGGGCCCTTGACATCTAAGTTACACAGGGAAAAACCTTTTTTTCCGCTTGTAACATCAGGAAATCGGGGGTTTGGGCCTTTCGCTGTTCGTAAAGGCGGTCTAACATTTTAGGGTTAAATTTCCCACCTTGTTGCAACTTTCGCAGATCGGGCATGCTGTGGAATTCCGTTCTGGGGGCTGCACTCAAGGAGGGTGTGCTTTGGGGTGAAAGGAAATTTGGCTGAAATGAAACAAAGTTTACGTACTTTTAAGGATGTCTTGCAGGGGGGATGGTGGATTTTAGGAACCGTTTGGGACAACCCCAAAATTGAACACGTACCCAAACCCAGGCGCAGGCACAACCTTCCTTGACGCAGGGGCAACAAACCCTGTTCTTTCCGTTTTCCGGGCAACATGGTTTTTCCCATTTTTAGTTTGCGCGGAAAACAGCCTCTTTTCGATTTCCCCCTGTTCATTACACCAAAAATTCCTCCCCTTTTGGTGACTTTTCGTTCGCCAAGGCAAACCAGGTGCAGCACAGCGTGACACCCCTTGCGCCCCGCACATTTAAAAATGCCGGGGGGCCGGGGGGGTTGGGAATGGTGGCACGGGGGGGCGGTGAGGACAAAAGGCGGGAAAAAGAGGTGGAGAGGCGGACATCTTTGCTTACCAAGGACGGGGGAAAATTTGGGGGCAAAAGCGCGTGAAACCTTCCAAATTGCTGGTGGGCTGGGGCCGGCACCCCCTTTTACCCATTTGGGGCCCTAAAAAGACAAAGTACTGTCCCCTGACCGTAGTTACAGCTCCACACGTCGGCGCTGCCGTGCACCTTTGGGAGAGACCGACATGCTCAAAAACTGGCCCACCATCTCTTTTTCATGTGAATTTCAGGGGTGGCACTGCCTTTTTTTGGCCCAAGAAAAGCCGGGGTTGGGCACTCTCCCCCAAACCCCGGGGTTTGGCCCCAAGCCATCAAAAATTTTGGGGAAAAGGTGCTGATCCACCACTTGGAAAGGGAGGGGCTTTTCACACCAGCAACCCTTTGGGCCAGAGGACGTTCAGCTTTTTGCAAACCGGGCGGGGGGCGTGCTCGCAAACCCTTTTGTTCTTGGAAAAAGGGTTCCAAAAAGACTGCTGACGGAATCCGTGAAAGGAGTAGCAGGGGAAGGGGCCCTCTCGGAAGAGCGGAAGATTCCCAAAGAGCGACAACTTCCCCCCAGCAGAGGTTGTTTGGGGCCCTTTACCCCGGCTATAGAGGGCGATTGACGTCGGGGAGGGAGCAAGTAACGGGGCCCGGGGATGGAGCGGGGGGGCAGGCAGAACCCCCCCCCCGGGAACTTTATCCCCGGGTTTTTTCCCGGCCAACCCCAATGGCGACGGGGCATTTTGCTGACCGGGAACCCTGTAGGGCCAACAAAGGGCCCCCCCGGCCCGGGTTGACTTTCGGCCACATAGTCGACCAAAAACCGGGTAAATTTTTCTTTTCCCGGGCGGGTTTTACGAAAAATTGCCACAACCCCCCGAGTAGGGGAAAATTTTCCCCCGGTACTCCCCCATTTTGGGTGACTTCTACTTCCCCCCCCCCTGCACACCGGCACCCCCACTGGCCGGGGTAGGCTGCATGGAGCTGGTGCCTACTCCGTGGGCCCTTTGGCCCCCACCCGACATGCTGCGGACCCTGGTTTCCTGGGCAAAAAAGTTTTGTGCTGGAAGTGGAAAATCTTTTTCCTATGAGCAAGCAAAAAGCCCGGGGACGAGGGGGCT
>CATNWA010001465.1:0-29317 GCA_951230385.1 Staurois parvus
GCACATGCTCCTGAACTCTTCACCCTGTATGTAGCACACTCCTGAACACCCTGTATGTAGCACACTCCTGAACTCTGCACCCTGTATGTAGCATGCTACTGAACTCTTCACCCTGTATGTAGCACACTCCTGAACTCTGCACCCTGTATGTAGCATGCTCCTGAACTCTGCACCCTGTATGTAGCACACTCCTGAACTCTGCACCCTGTATGTAGCATGCTCCTGAACTCTGCACCCTGTATGTAACACGCTCCTGAACTCTGCACCCTGTATGTAGCTTTGCTCCTGATTCTCTGCACCTGTATGTAACAACACACTCTTGCCAACCCAGATGTAACACACTCCAGAGGGGCAAGTATTGGCTTGCTGGCCATATCTGCCATTGGGTAGATCTGCTTCAGATCAGAATCGATTTCCCTCTCCAGCCCCTTTAAGGCTGCATCCATCAGAGTGGCCGACTCTAAGTGTTTGACATCCTCTGCCTTGAAAGGATAGAGTTTTGACAACTTATTTAGTAAGGTGGTCTTCTTATCAACATTACTCCACTTGTCAGTAATAATCTCACCAAGTTCCTACATGAATGGAAAGTTTGGGTGCTCTTTTTTGAGATGCTTAAAAATGTTTCTTTGCTTATGAGGGGACTCCACAGGTTCTTCCTACTTCAAGGCCTCTCTAATTTCCTTTAATAGAGGTAAGACTAAGGTGAAGTCAAAGCCCACACATGGATCTTCACCTTCCGCCTTGCTATCCAAGGCAACGACCAATAGGTGACTCGGCTCAGAGAGTTCCAGTCCGTCTTGGGGGTCTTTAAGAGGTTAGCACACCCCAACTGATGGACTGCGGGTGCAACTAGTCCCCATCTCTTTCAGGGACTCTTGAACCACCCACCCAACTATGATCACATAGATGTATAAATACATCAGTGGTTCATATATTGAATTCAGTGTAGAATTATTCCCCCTGAGGTCATCACAGAGGACAAGGGGGGTGCTCTTTACATCTGGAGGAAAAGAAATATAATCTCCAAGCACAGAAAGGTTTCTTTACAGTGAGAGGTGTGAAAATATGGAATAGACTCCCTCAAGAGTTGGTTGTGGCCAGCTCAGTGGATTGCTGTAGGAAAGTCCTGGATTCTTTCTTGGATACACAGAATATAACTGGATATAACATTTATAGGTAAAGTTGATCCATGAAATATCCGATTGCCTCTCGGGGGATCAAGAAGGAATTTTTTCCCCTGCAGGAGCAAATTGGGTCGTGCTTTGCTGTTTTTTTTGCATTCTTCTGGATCAATTATGGGTATAGGATTATAACTTGTTTTTTTTTCTTTGAACTGGATGGCGTTTGGTCTTTTTTCAGCCAGACTAACTATGTAACTATGTAATATACACTGAGGCTTGGTTCACACTAGTACAGGCCGTGCAGCCCACATTTGCTCAGCACGGCAGCCCATTTC
The DNA here is from genome assembly GCA_951230385.1 of Staurois parvus. Classification (NCBI taxonomy): domain Eukaryota; kingdom Metazoa; phylum Chordata; class Amphibia; order Anura; family Ranidae; genus Staurois; species Staurois parvus. The sequence continues at coordinate 1,457 of CATNWA010001465.1, forward strand.
TGCCTCATGAACTTCAGAAAAAAGGTGCATGCACCTTTTTAAAAGTGGCTGCAGGGATACCGCATGGTATTTTTGATAATGCAGCTTTCCTGTGATTCCCACACCCACATCTCACAAGAACAGCATGATTCGGCTGCGGTGGTTGCATGTGCGGGAATTGATGCGATTCCCTCACCCACAACTGGAGCGCACAGTACAGACTAGTGGGAACTTTGCCATAATGGGAATTCTATTACTAAAGACATAAAGCAGAATACATTCTTTATATTGTACGCCCCTTGAGGGTTAGGGACTGATGTGAATGTACAATATATATGTAAAGCGCATCGTAAATTGACGGCGCTATATAAGTACTTGCATTAAATAAATACATTTTGTCCTAAGTTTATGAAGAAATTTGATTTTTTTTTTAAATTTTTAATTGGAACTGTTTTTTAGTAGGAACTAAAAAAAAATATATAATTGTTTTCAAAATGTTTGGTCTTTATTTTGTTTTATATAATAATAATAATAATAATATACTGCTTTGATCAAATACCACGAAAAGAAAGCTCTATTTGTGTGAAAAAAATATATACATTTCATCTGTGTGCAGCGTTGCATGACCGCACAATTGCCAGTTCAAATAGCGCAATGCCAAATAACAAAACATGGCCCAGATCATAAAGAGGAAAAACCTTTCAGAGGGTAAGTAGTTACTCTGCTTTTCCGTCCAGAAGAATGAGTTTGTTCGGACATCATCCAGGGTTACCTTCTACTTTTTGGACTGTGATGCCAGCTGAGAGATGACAAAATGATGTAATTCCTGGTGCCTGTGCTTGTCTTGACATGCTTGGTGCTCAAAAATGTCTGACATGGATCAGCCCTTGCTGCAGCTTCTCACCCTGTGACTTGCTACAAAGTTACTTTGTAAAGTCTGATCACTGGGGGAGAAGAGACTAAGAATATGTTCGCTTCTGCCTGCATTAGACTGATGGCATCATTCCCACCTTGGCAAAGTCACTAGAGCTGAGGGATGGCTTTTTATTGATAAAGGGTGAAGGTTTTCATACAAATGATACTGTCCCTGTTGTGATGTGACTGTAGAATTACTGAGAGCTCCATTTTACACAAGTTAAAAATGATCTGTGTATTCCTTTGCTATACTGCACAGACACCATTGAGAGGATACAGTGATACATAAACAAATATTGCCATTTAACTACTTCACAACTGTCCTACAGCTGAAAGACGTCTGCAGCGTGGTTGTCCAGTTCTGGAAAGGACGTCATATGATGCCCTCCCAGAACGTGTTTTTTTTAAAGCAAAAGTATCAAAGAAAATCATTTGCCACTACTATTACAGACCCCCAAAATACATTTTCCTTGATGAAGGTCTAGGAAATAATTTTGGGGGGTTACCGTGCCATTTTTTTACAAGATAAAAAAAGCTTAGTGGGAAATGTAAATGACCAGAATTTTAAATGACATTTTGTCTCTTTGTAAAGCACCAATTTTACTTTAGTTATCTGTATATAAGAGATGTGCTTAGGGAAACCCCCAGGAAGGTTTTATAAAGGAATAGTGCATCAACGAAATTTTTTTTTAAATGTTTGCATTGGTAAATATCCCCCAGGGTACTTCTCAAACCTTATGTCCTTTTTTGCCAAATCCTTGCCTGTTAGCCTTAAAAATGGAGATAATTGATTTTACATACACTATATTGCCAAAAGTATTGGGTCAGCCCTCCAAATCATTGGATTCAGGTGTTCCAATCACAGGTGTATACAATCAAGCCCCTAGGCATGCAGACTGTTTCTACAAAAATGTTTGAAAGAATGGGTTGCTCTCAGGAGCTCAGTGACTCCAAGCGTGGTCCCGTGATAGGTTGCCACCTGTGCAATAAGTCCATCCGTGACATTTCCTGGCTACTAAATATTCCACGCTCAACTGTTAATGGGATTATAACAAAGTGGAAGCAACTGGGAACAACAGCAACTCAGCCACCAAGTGGTAGGCCACGTCACATGACAGAGCGGGGTCAGCGCATGCTGAAGCGCACAGTGCGCAGAAGTCACCAACTGTCTGCACAGTCAATAGCTAAAGACCGGTGTGGCCTTCAGATTAGCACAACAACAGTGCGTAGAGAGCTTCATGGAATGGATTTCCATGGCCGTAAGGCCATAAATCACCAAGTGTAAGCGTTGGATTCCGTGGCATAAAGCACATCGCCACTGGACTCTAGAGCAGTGGAGACATGTTCTCTGGAGTGACCAATCATGTTTCTCTGCTTGGCAATTCGATGGACATGTCTGGGTTTGGAGGTTGTTGAGAGAATGGCACTTGTCTGACTGCATAGCACCAAGTGTAAAGTTTGGTGGAAGGGGGGTTATGGTGTGGAGTTTGTTTTTCAGGGGTTGGGCTTGGCCCCCTAGTTCCAGTGAAGGGAACTCTTAAGGTGTCAGCATACTAAGACATTTTGGACAATTTCATGTTCCCAGATTTGTGGGAACAGTTTGGGGATGGTTCCTTCCTGTTCCAACATGACTGCACACCAGTGCACAAAACAAGGTCCATAAAGACATGGAGAGCCAGTTTGGGGTGGAGGAACTTGACTGGCCTGCACAGAGTCCTGACCTCAACCCAATAGAACACCTTTGGGATGAATTAGAGTGGAGACTGAGAGCCAGGCCTCCTCCCCCGACATCAGTGGCTGACCTGACAAATGTGCTTCTGGAAGAATGGTCCAACCTTCCCATAGACACCCTCCTAAACCTTGTGGATGGCCTTCCCAGAAGAGTTGAAGCTGTTATAGCTGCAAAGGGCGGGGCCAACTCAATATTGAACCCTACGGACTAAGACTGGGAGGCCATTAAAGTTCATGTTTCCAAGCAGCAGGGCCCTCCTAACCCTCTTTTATTGAACTGTATCATTGCTGTATTGTCTCCCTCTCCCTTTATGCTTGCAAAGCACTGCGCAAACTGTTGGCACTATATTTATTTATTTATTGCTTATTATTTATTTATTTGTTGCTTTAAAAACAGTCTGGATTCTCCTATATTCACAGAATATAAGTGGATACTAACATTTATAGGTAAAGTTGATCCAGGAAATATTTGATTGCCATCTGATTGCCTCTTGGGGGATCAGGAAGGATTTTTTTTTTCCCTGCAGGAGCAAATTGGTCCATGCTGTGCTGTTTTTTTTTCCCTTCCTCTGGATCAATTATGGGTGTAGGATTATAATTTTTTTTTTTATGGTTGAACTGGATGGACTTTTGTCTTTTTTTCAGCCAGACTAACTATGTAACTATATAAATCATGTATTATAATAATAACAATAATAAAATGCGTGTAAAGTGAGGCCTCCCAATACTTTTGGCAATATAGTGTTTTGGGCCCTCATTGACTCCAATGAAGTTGGGATTCAGCATTTAATCATGTGATATTTTTGCTGAATGTCTTGTAAACCAAATCCAACCCTTGCCTACATACTACCAGATGTCTGAGCATCAAGACTCAATGAGGCAACGGAAAATGTATTTTTTGATTTAGCAGGATAAAAAAACTAGAAGCCACTTTACTGGTCTTGTGATTGCTGAACACACGCTATTCTTAGATTTTAGTTTATCTCGGTATCTTACAGTAGAATAGTTTGCACAGAATAAGTGTTTATTAACCATTTCAGCTCTCATATCTTTATGCTCCTTCTGAATCAAAGCATTTTTTTAATTTCCACTATAAGCCGTTTATTGAACAATAACTTTGTTCACTACTTAAGATAAAGTAATACATACTCTTTTTTTTTAGACAAATTGGGTTTTCTTTTGTCAGTACTGTTTTGCAAAAATTATTTTTTTTTTTAATTGTATTTTTATTAGGATTTTTCCCTAGAAATAAGAAAATCTAAAAAGTGTAATAGACATACAAAAATGGCTACAGCGTCCATTAAGTCATCCACAGAAGTCGATAATAAAAACTGCAATGGGGGTGGAGCAGTAACATGGAGAGTTGGCTATACCAAAAACATTTCTGTAAGGAAGTATAAGGAGAATCATATAATACAGATGCCAGACATAGAATGGGGGGATCACACCATGGGTATCATAAATCATGGGAAAGGCACATGAGATACATTCTGAGGGTCAAATGAAAGGTTAGCCAGAAATCTAACTGGCAGGCAGGATTCTCGCAGGACAAAATTCAGAACTCTCCCAGATATCCCAGACTTTAGTGAAATGTGTAAGTGAGTCTACAACAGCCCTAAGATGTTCCATCCTGCATATTTCAGCTATGGTAGATAGGAGTTTGGAACTTGTAGAGGTGGATTTGGATAACCAGCAGGAAGGAATAACTCTTTTGGCAGCGAGCAAAATAAAGGCCATCAATCTCTTAGCATGTTTGGAGATGCTCCAATACGGCAGGCTGAGTGAAAAATAGGTGGGGTCTAATTGTACATCTAAGAGGGACTGTAACAGGGTCTGAACAAAGGACCAAAGGGGTTGAATAGTGGGGCATTCCCAGACAATAAGATATGGAGTGCCCACCGCACCACAATATCTCCAACAAAGATGAGAGACCAATGGATTAGGTCCATGCAAAACATCTGGAGTCTCATTCCAAAATAATAGAATCTTATAAGCTGTCTCTCTCTGCTGCCACACACCTCGACACCTTAGCAGACTGTTCCCATATCTTCAACCAAAGTGGGAGCTGAATTGTTCTAGATCATATATTGGCCCGTAAAGGAGTCAGAGTGACTCAGTCATGAAGAATTGTATAAATGGATGATATTAAGCATTCTTCATACGGACCCGCGAGCACATAAGAGTTCCAAACCGGTAGGTTTATCAAGGGTTAGGGATGGAGCTTTTGAAAGGAAGTTGTGTTTAATTTGCAGATATGAAAAAAGTGTTTTGTTTGTATTTCAGCAAAAGGTAGAAATGGGCAGGAAGTCGGGTTGGGTGTACTAAATGTCTAAATTGAAATATTCCAGCTTGAGACCAGGGAAGCATTCAACTGTATGATAGACTATCTGGGATATCTGGGTTGAAAAGTATATTTAATCACTTGCCCTCCAGAGGATTTGCTCCTGGTCCTGAGCAGCCCATTTTTTGTGTTACGGCTCTGTGATACTTTAACTTTAACTGACAATTGCGCGGTCATGCAATGCTGCACCCAAATTAAATTGATGTCCTTTTTTCCCACAAATTGAGCTTTCTTTTGGTGATATTTCACTGCCTGTGCATTTTTTATTTTTTGCGCTATAAAAAAATAAATGAATGTCCTTTTTTTCCCATGAATTGAGCTTTCTTTTGGTGATATTTCACTGCCTGTGCATTAATTTTTTTGCGCTATAAAAAAAAAAAGACTGACAATTTTGAGAAAAAAAAAACAATATTTTGACTTTTTGCTATTAAACATGTCCAGCAAAAAAATTTTGAAAATTCAAATTTTGTCATAAATTTAGGCCAAAATGTATTCTGCCCCATGTCTTTGCTAAAAAAAAAACCCCCAATATGTGTAAATTAATTGCTTTACGTGAAAGTTATAGCATTTACAAATGGTGGTATATACACTGTGATTTTGTTTTTTAATTTTTACTAGTAATATCGGTGATCAGTGACTTATAGCGGGACTGCAGTACTGCGACGGGCCTTCTGACACTGGGGGGGAACTGACTTGGTGTCACTGACATCCCCAGTGACACCAATACAGTAATCAGTGCTAATAAAAAGCACTGACACTGTGCTAATGCCACTGGACAGGAAGGGGTTAACATCCGGGGCAATCAAAAGGGTTAACTGTGTACTGTGTTCTGTTTACCGTGCAGTCTATGTGCTTCACTGTGAGCACACTGCTTTGTATTGCTGTGCTATGCATAACCATACAAAGCAGTGTGCAGGAGCTGACAAGGGAGAGATCTGTATTGTTTGTATACAGTCCTCCCCCATTGGTAATGCTCGGCGATCACTGGGTGCCGGCGAGTAATCACCATCCGGGACGCCGAGACTGACAGCCGAGGCTGCGAATAGCTCTAGCGCGTCCCCTACCTGGTAATTCAAAAGCACATATATATATATACGTGATTTTGCGCACCTGTCCTGCCCTGTAGCAGCATTACTGCTATAGGGCGGACAGGAAGCAGTTAAGAGAGGAGGGCATGGAGAGAAGAGAGAGAGAATTCTGCACTAGTGATGGGCTGATCACCCTCCTGTTCGGTTCGCAGTCGAACATTCGCGCCTAATAAAAGTTCAACCGCAAACTTCGAATCGGGACAATTCACTAAGCGGTATCTTACCACATCCGAGTATGCGGCAAGATACCGCACAGCTACTAAAATACTGCATGAGTTATATTATTAAGTCATGCGGTATTTCAGCAGTGAAAACATTCATTCATGTTTCAGCTGTCAGTGGGGTTCCCCGCTGATAGCTGAATGGAAAAAGAATTGCCGGCAATTAAAACATTTGTTAAAAAATAAATAACATGGGGGTTCTCCCCAAAACCCATAGCAGACCCTTATCCGAACATGCAGCCTGGAAGGTCAGGAAAGGGGGGGGGCGAGTGAGGTGCTTTGGGGAAGGGGGGGCAAGGGAATCTTCCCTACAACCGTGGCCAGCGGGTGTGGGGGTCTGCGGGCAGGGGGCTTATCGGAAGAGGGCCTCCAGATCCCCCCCATGTGAATGAGTATGGCAAACAGAGTATGGAGTACGTGGTACCACTACTCATTCACAGATGCCCACTCAATTACGATGCCCACCGCCATGGACAATGCACCACTCTTGAAGCTGGCTCCCGCTGCCTGACAGCTGCACCGGAATGACAGTTCTTAACCACTTGCCATCCTGAGGATTTACCCCCCTTAATGACCACGCCTCTTTTTGCTATTTGGTGCTGCACTATTTCAACTGATAATTGTGCGGTCATGCAATGCTGCACCCAAACAAAATTTACGGCCTTTTTTTTCACACAAATAGAGCTTTCTTTTGGTGGTATTTGATCACCTGTGCACTATATATTTTTCACATTATAAACAAAAAAAGACCAAAAATTTGGAAGAAAAACAATATTTTTTACTTTTGGATATAAAAAAATATATAGTAAACTCAAAGTTAGTCATAAATTTAGGTCAAAATGTATTCTGCTCCATGTTTTTGGTAAAGAAAATCCCAATAAGTGTATATTGATTGCTTTGTGTGAAAGTTATAGCGTCTACAAACTATGGTATACATACTGCAATTTACGCAATTTTTTTTGCTATACAGCACTGCACTCGTTTAACTGACAATTGCGCGGTCATGCAATATGGTACATAAATGAAATTTACGTCCTATTATTCACACAGATAGAGCTTTCTTTCTGTGCTATTTGATCACCTGTGCGCTTTTTATTTTTGGCACTATAAACAAAAAAAAATTTTGAAAAGAAAACAAATTTGACAAAAAAAATATATTTTCTCTTTTCTGTCATAAAAAACATCCAAAAAACTAAAATTTAATTATAAGTTTTGGTCAAAATGTATTGTGATACACATTTTTGGTTAAAAAAAATCCCAATAAGTGTATATTGATTGCTTTGTGTGAAATTTTTTTTTTTCCAAAAAAAAAAGTTTATTGATGAAGTACAGAATGATACAGACAATATGCAAATGATACTTGTATAAGACATTTGGCAATGCATATCCTGAAAAAGCAAGAAGTAGCATGCAGAAATATATGCAACGTTGTTTTACTAATCTAAGACAAAATAATGCTTGTATTACTCAGGCGTTGTTTTAGTATGAATAAGTATAAAATAAGTGTTGTTTTAGTATGATTGGAAATATTGCCGCGTCGAACCTCTTTTGTATGTAAAACTCACTGCGGAGCTATAGTGGGAGGGAGGATAGATGCGGTGCTAATGCCGAGGTTGAGGCCAAACTCTCACGTCAGTAGAGGTATCTGAAAGCAAACTGAAGCTGTCGTGATGGCCGCTGATAAGCGTAGCGAAAGTAAGTTAATAGCATGCCAAAGTTCTCTGGAAAGGTATCCAAAGTTTATCAACGCATGTGCCAAGAGAGGAAAGAAGGAAAAAGAGAAAAAGAAGGGGGGCTAAAGAAGAGAGAGGAAGGAAAGGAAAAAAAAAAAAAAGGGGGGGGGAACGAACGGGATTTGTATTGCCATCAATACCAAGGGTCATACGTGGATGAGTTCAGGCGTTAGGCTTTCACCCAGGTCAAATAGGTGGGGAAAAACCTGGAAGAATGAAGAGTTACCTACCATAGGATCTAGGGTAAAGGAATATCGCCCACAGGGGGATTAAATTAAGTCAGTCAGAACGGTCCATGAGGGACTGGTATGTAGGGGTAGTTGTGAAGTGAGTCCAGCAGGCCCAAATATGGGAGAATTTAGTAGGGGGGGTGTCAAGTGCAGTCGCAATCAGTTCTTCCATTTTGCCATTTTACCCACACGGGTCAGCCAATCACGTATGGAGGGAGGGCGAGTGGAGCCCCATAGAACGGGAGGACAGATACTGGCTGCATTGACCATATGCATGGCTAAAGATTTGAAGTATTGTCCCTTGGGAAGGGAAGAATGATGGAGAAGAAACTGGGCTGGAGACAGAGCTAAGGGCAAGGTAGTCACGGAAACCACAAGCCTATGGACCTCCTGCCAGAATGGTTGGATGCCTGGACAGGACCACCAAATGTGGAGAAAAGACCCATCTAATGTCCCACATCTCCAACAGCTGTTGGAGAAGGAGGGGTTGAAATGAGAGATTCTCAAAGGGGTTCGATACCATCTCGAAGCCAATTTATAGCCGTTTTCCTGTGTCGAGACATTAAGGGAGCATTTATGGGAATACATGAATATTAGGTCCCAGTCGGAATCCGACAGACTATCTTCCAGGTCTCTGTTCCTAGCCCGGCAAGAGAGTATAGAGCTGTAGGCCCTGCTTTCAACGAGGAGGGGGTAAATCTCCGAGATCAGATGTTTACGCGGTTCAGCTTTCGAGCATATAGATTCGAAAGGAGTAAGGGGACAAATCCAATTATGAAACGGTTTGTGTGAAAGCAGAAAGTGCCTTATCTGCAAATAGGCCCAAAAAGGAAGATCGCAGATGCCCAGGCTTTCACACAGATTGTGGAATGGTTTCACCTTGCCTTCGTGGAGAAAGTGTTTAACCAAAATCTGGTCATGTGGCCAATGTATACATAAAAAGTCTTTGTGCATGCCGGGGGGTGGGAAGTCGGGATTAAGGCGAATAGGGGTTAAGGGATTCGGTGACTCGGAAATGGATGCTGATTTACAAGTCAGGCGGAAAATTTTTAAAGTGGGCCCCATCAGAGGGTGAGTGAGAAGGACTTGAGGCGTGTGTTTCGGCAGGAGCCATGGAATCGATGCCAGGGGTTAGGGTAAGAAGGCATTTTCTAGGTGGACCCAGTCTTTAGAGGAAGTATGGACGTGCTGATCCACTATGCGGGAAAGGTGACATGCCCAATAGTAACGGTCAGGTAGCCCAATTCCACCTCTAAGTTTAGGAAGAGTCAATTGAGAGTACGCAATACGCAGACGTTTATGGTTCCATAGAAATAGAGAGCACAGTTTTTTGCAAGATGTAAAAAAGGCAACAGGAAGATGAATTGGCAGTGTTTGGAAAAGATAGAGGAGGCGGGGGAGTATATTCGTTTTGATTATCGCTGCCCTTCCAAACCAAGAGAAGCAAGGACGGTGCCATTTATTTAGATCCTCTTGGAGAGACTGGAGTGCGGGAAGAAAATTTTTTGAATAAAAATCATCGTGGTTGTGGGTAAGCTGTACTCCAAGATAGGAAAGGGAGTCCTTTTCCCATTGAAACGGGAAATGAGATTCACAGAAAGAGACGAATTCTGGGGGCAGAGTGATCTTAAGGGCGAAGGACTTGAAGAAGTTGATTTTAAAATTCGATAAGAATCTGAAGAGGGCAAAATCTTTTAGTAGATTAGGCAAAGTGGTATGAAGGTCAGCAAGGAAGAGGAGGATATTGTCCGCGTAAGCAGCGAGCTTATATTCTTTGTCCGCTACCTTGATCCCTTTGATATCAGAATTTGAGCAAATTTTGTGTAGTAGGGGTTCGAGGGATAGGACAAACAAGCGCGGGGAGAGGGGACAGCTCTGACGTGTTCTGTTTCTTAAGTGAAAAGAATTAGACAAATGTCCATTGACCCGGACTCGGGCAGTGGGGCCAGAATACAGAGTTATTATAAAGTTGAGCATCCTCTCACCCAAACCCAGTGCCGTCAAAGACGCCTGCAGATAATCCCATGCAATCCTATCAAAGGCCTTTTCCGCATTCAGGGAAAGGAAGAAGCTGGAAGAGTTAGATTTACGAAGCCAATGATGGAGGTTAAGGGCCTTAATGGTGTTGTCCCTGGCTTCCCTGCCCGGTATGAATCCCACTTGATCTAAATTGATCAAGGAGGGAAAGCAGGGGGAGGAGTCGATTAGCGAGGATCTTCGCAAATAATTTAATGTCCACATTCAGCAGGGAAATGGGTCTTTAGTTAGAAACCTGTGTGTTATCTTTATCGCCCTTGGGGATGACTGTTATGTGGGCTTCTAAAAGTCGATGTTGAGGCTGGGGGGATTGGGAGAAAGTATTAAATGCCAAAAGAAAAGGGGTACCCAGAATGTCTAAAAATGATTTATAATGAAATAGGCTGCTGAGAAGCTATCAGGACCCGGGCTCTTACCAGGCTTCGTCTGCTTCAAAGCACACTGAAACTCGTTCAGGGTCAGGTCTTTTTCCAGAGAGTTAACCAGGTCTTCCGAGAGAGCTGTCGGGCGTGAAGATGGAGAAATTCAGAAATCAAGGAAGCCCTGAATTTGTCAGTATGTGGAGGAGGGCATTCAGGAGGGAGCTTGTATAAGGATTTATAAAAGTGTGCAAAATGCGTGGCAATGTCCGGGTTAGATGTGGCCACAGTACCATCGGAACCTCTAATTCTATGCACCGTCATACTGGATCATATCTCGCGGAGGGCTGTGGCGAGGAACTTTCCTCTCTTGTTGGCAAATTCATAGTATAGCTTTTGGGAGAGAATATACCTTTTCCTGACCACCTTACCCAGCTCTGTAAGAAGTAGTGAGTGTGTGTTCGTGAGTTCGGATAGGCTCGATGCAGCCAGAGACCGCTTATGAGCTTTCTCCAAAGAATGGATCTTATCCGTAAGGAGCTTCAAACGCTCTTATCTATCTCTTTTATGTTTCGTCGCCGCGGCTATGAGGGAGCCATGGATAACACACTTATGGGCCTCCCACTGCGTGAGGGGGGAGGTATCCGGAGAGCAATTTATGGAAAAGTATTCCGTCAGATTAGAGCGGATCTCCTGTTCGATAGCCAAATCTGCAAGAAGGGAGGCGTCTAGGCGCCAAAATTTTGAGCGAATGTATTTATCTGGGAACCGTAAGGTCATGGTAATGGGGTGGTGATCGGAAAGAACCATTGGTTCTATGGAAGCAACATGGAGGAGTGGGAGATCTGATTGTGACAGAAAAATATAATCTATCCTAGAGTATCTATTATGTGGAGCGGAATAAAATGTGTAATCCTTCACAGTAGGGTAGAGGGTTCTCCAGGAGTCGTGCAATTGTAAGTGTTGTAGCTGATTTGCTTGAGGGCCTTGAACGCTAAAAAGGAGCTACCTGAGGAGGAGTCTAGCAGTGGACTTAGTGGGATATTCAAATCGCCCCCTAATATCAATACTCCTGATTGGAACGCAGCTAGGGCGGTAGTGATAGAACACATGAAAGATACCTGTTTGGTGTTGGGAACATAAACATTAGCAAATATAATGGGTCTATTGGCAAAAGAGCCCTTAATAAAGAAATATCTGCCTTCAGGGTCTACAAGGGAGTCAGACATTGTGAAAGGACAGTGTCTAGTGAATAAAATAGCTACTCCCTTTGATTTGGCCAAAGGATTGGTGGCGTGGAGGACTGTGGGAAAATGGAAATCAAAAAGCTTGGGAATGGAGTCCTGGCGAAAGTGCGTCTCTTGGAGGAAGACTATATCCGCTTTTTGTTTATGCAGGTAGGAGAGCAACATAGAACGCTTTTCAGGTGTGTTCAGACCCTTGGTATTGAGGGAGAGGACTTTCAAGGACAATGGTCCCGAGACTGAGGTGGAGGACGGCATGATAACTCGGCAATATAGCAAAAATCTGTGGCCACAGTGCACTGGGGATGAGGGGAGTGGGGGGGGGAGGAAGATGAGGGAGAGAAGAAAAAAAAAAAGGGGGGGGGGGGGGGACCGAGAGGGGGAGGTATTAAGAGTGAACGGCTTGAGGAAGAGACCCGCTATTCCCCGTGAGAAGAGAAGAGACTAGGAAAGAAGGGAAGAATCAGAGAGAGAAAGGAAGGATGCGAATAGGAAAAGGAGGAAAGAGATAAGAAAAACAGAAATTAAAAAGTCAATATAGTGATACGAGCCGTAAAAATGTTCAGTAAGAGCTCACAGAGCCTACTGTGTGGGGAACGAGGTAGACGTCGAAACGAGAATAACAACCACCGCCAGCCGGTAGCCACGTTAAGATGAGTAGAAAAAGGAAAAGTGTGATTTGAGGAGGGAATTCGACAGTGACTTATGTTGCAGAGTATGCTCGGGGCATAAAATGTGGCAAAGGTCTCCAACCGTCTCTGTGAGGTAGCAGGGCGTAAAATATGCTTATGACACAAATGCGTAGGCAGGGACAGGGGTACAGCATAAGTGGTATAAATCCGGTCAGAGGCTACCCCTACTGTTAAGGATCCGGGTATGACCAGAAATATGTGGGAACACAGGCGTAGTCAGGGCTGGAGAGGTGGAATGGTCAGGCAGGCCATTAGGTACTGTCAGGCACCGCCCGGCGGGATCTCTAGTACTCACAGAACGGGATTCCCCAGGGCGCGGATTCTAAGCCCCAGTCTGCCTTTTCACCAGAGCCCCTGATGGTGGAGATGGACTTGGCGCAGGACTGAGACCAGGTCGTGGCCCCTGAGTGCACCCAACTGTGGTAGAGGGGTCCGCCGAGGGTATGTACCGGGGGAAAACCTGACGTGAAGAGGCTGGCAGACCTGGAAAACATCCATCCGATGGATGGATTGTCTGGGTAGCGTCAGGCGTAGTCAGGCAGGCCAGGTCAGTAAACGTGCGTGCGGGCAGCGTCGTACCGGAGGAGCAGGCAGAGAATAGTCAGGGTCACAAGCTGGGTTCAGTAACTCACAGGCAGCGTGGTACAGAGGATCAGGCAGAAGGATGGTTAGGCAAGCCAGGGATCAAGCAGGAGAAGTCAGCAGGGGTCAGGATCAGGCAGGGTCGGCAACAAATCAGATAGTCAGCAGAACAGGAACACAGGATACACGGTACAGGGGGCTCATGGGAAACATACACCAAGACACTGACTGCAGGTCTGGCCATTCCTTAAATACACCTCCTGCAATCAGCCCCAGGTGTTGGCTGATTGCAGGAGTGAGCTTCTGGCTACAGAGAGCACCCGCTGGTCAGCCCTGGTACTGCAGCCCACACGGCAGGTGAGTCCCATCACCAGTGCTGAGTCCATTCCTGACAGTACCCCCCCCCCCCCCCCCCTCAAGGAGCGGCCTCAGGACGCGCCAAACAGTCCTTAGTGGGCAAAATGTTCCACCACCCGGCTCAGGTAACTGGCTGGGTTTCCTGCTGGCAGACTTCTCTTTATGTAGGGGAACCCAGGAAGGCAGGTCACTGGACACAGGATCTCCAGGAGCAGGCTGGGAATCAGTTATTGGCCAGTTTAGCTGGACATCAGGGGCTGGCACATCAGGCTGCGCAGCGGACAGAGGCATGTCGGGCTGCACAGCGGGCAGAGGCACATCAGGCTGGGCAGCGGGCGGAGGCATGTCAGGCTGGGCAGCGGGCGGAGGCACGTCAGGCTGGGCAGCGGACGGAGGCACGTCAGGCTGGGCAGCGGGCAGAGGCATGTCAGGCTGGGCAGCGGGCAGAGGCACGTCAGGCTGGGCAGCGGGCAGAGGCACGTCAGGCTGGGCAGCGGGCAGAGGCACGTCAGGCTGGGCAGCGGGCAGAGCCACGACAGCGGGCACTGAGTCATCTGGCACGACAGCGGGCACCGAGTCACCTGGCACGAGAGCGGGCACCGAGTCACCTGGCACGACAGCGGGCACCGAGTCACCTGGCACGACAGCGGGCACCGAGTCACCTGGCACGACAGCGGGCACCGAGTCATCTGGCATGACAGCGGGCACCGAGTCATCTGGCACGACAGCGGGCACCGAGTCATCTGGCACGACAGCGGGCACCGAGTCATCTAGCAGAACCGTGGGCACCGGGTCACCAAGCTCGACAGCGGGCACCGAGTCATCTGGCACGACAGTGGGCACTGAGTCATCTGGCACGACAGCGGGCACCGAGTCATCTGGCACGACAGCGGGCACCGAGTCATCTGGCACGACAGCGGGCACCGAGTCATCTAGCAGAACCGTGGGCACTGGGTCACCAAGCTCGACAGCGGGCACCGAGTCATCTGGCACGACAGTGGGCACTGAGTCATCTGGCACGACAGTGGGCACCAAGTCACCAAGCACGACAGTGGGCACGGAGTCATCTGGCAAGTCAGCGGGCACCGAGTCATCTGGCACGACAGCGGACACCGAGCCATCTAGCAGAACCGCGGGCACTGGGTCACCAAGCTCAACAGCGACCACCGAGTCATCTGGCATGACAGCGGGCACCGAGCCATCTAGCAGAACCGCGGGACACCGGGTCACCAAGCTCGACAGTGGGCACCGAGTCATCTGGCATGACAGCGGGCACCGAGTCATCTGGCACGACAGCGGGCACCGAGCCATCTGGCATGACAGCGGGCACCAAGCCATCTAGCAGAACTGCGGGCACCGGGTCACCAAGCTCGACAGTGGGCACCGAGTCATCTGGCATGACAGCGGGCACCGAGTCAACTAGCAGAACCGCGGGCACCGGGTCACCAAGCTCGACAGAGGGCATCGAGTCACCAAGCTCGACAGCGGGCACCGAGTCACCAAGCTCGACAGCGGGCACCGAGTCATCTGGCATGACAGCGGGCACCGAGCCATCTGGCACGACATCGGGCACGAGCCATCTGGCACAACAGTGGGCACCGAGTCATCTGGCAGGATCGGGTCATCAGGCTGGATCACGAACACCGGGTCATCAGGCTGGATCGGGTCATCAGGCTGGATCGGGTCATCAGGCTGGATTGGGTCATCAGGCTGGATCGGGTCACCAGGCCGGATCGGGTCATCCGGCTGAATCACGAACACGGGTCATCAGGCTGGATCGGGTCATCAGGCTGGATCGGTTTGGATACTGGTAGGGTGGTACTGGTTGGAAAGAATTTTCCCTTTTTCCTGGTCTTAGTTACTGTAGCACTGTAAGTAAACGCAGGTCTGTAAACGGATAGAGCAGCTGAAGACAGAGAAGAGCTGGGGGATGGAACAGAGGAGGGAACAGTTGCTATATAGGGCTTCTTTACAGGGTTAAAGGCAGGATAGGTGCAGCGAGTGGGAACAGGGTACTGACATGCGGTAGATAGCAGGGTATACGTGGCTGGAACTGGAGGTGCTGTCGGGAATGCAGGAATAGAGCTTTGCAGAAATAGATTAGAAGCAGGAGTGGGTTGTTGCAAGCTGACTGAGGCTGGGGGTAACAAATCTGACCATATCTGTAATACAGGTTGAACGAAGCTCAACTTACACATAGCTTGTCTGACTAAAGACTGCGCTGCGTTCATGCAATCCATAAGCACATGTGATGGACAAGCTGCATAATGCTCATGGAAGCAATCTGGATCATCCTCCAACAACCATACCAGTGATTCCACTTGATCTGCACTAAATGGTGGAAAAAAGTCATCCCTGCTTTCAGGAGTACAGGACAGAGCCAACTCAGCACAAACCTGGATCAATGGTTGCACCTCAGAAAACTCTGTGCCCTGATCCACTAGTGAATGAGCAACTTGTATGCATTCCAGCAGCTGATCCCTGGTATACTCCTTCAGAGTCTGATAGGCATAATCTCTGTCATCTAGGACTAGCAGCGACAAATACACAACATCCTCAGGATGCATCCTTCACAAGCCAAGATAGCTTCCCTGTGTGCCCACTTCTGGTCAGGATTGGCCTTTGTGTTCTGTTAAGGACCAGGTATGACCAGAAATGTGTGGGAACACAGGCGTAGTCAGGGCTGGAGAGGTGGAATGGTCAGGCAGGCCGTTAGGTACTGTCAGGCACCGCCCGGCGGGATCTCTAGTACCCACAGAACGGGATTCCCCAGGGCACGGAGTCTAAGCCCCAGTCTGCCTTTTCACCAGAGCCCCTGATGGTGGGGATGGACTTGGCGCAGGACTGAGACCAGGTCGTGGCCCCTAAGTGCACCCAACTGTGGTAGAGGAGTCCGCCGAGGGTATGTACCGGGGGGAAAGCCTGACGTGAAGAGGCTGGCAGACCTGGTAACAGGGACAGATCCGTGCGGGATGGATGGATGGATGGTCTGGGTAGCGTCAGGCAGGCCAGGTCAGCAACGTGCGGGCAGCGAGGTACTGGAGGAGCAGGCAGAGAATAGTCAGGGTCACAAGCCGGGTTCAATAACTCACGGGCAGCGCGGTACAGAGGATCAGGCAGAAGGATGGTCAGGCAAGCCAGGGATCAAGCAGGAGAAGTCAGCAGGGGTCAGGATCAGGCAGGGTCGGCAACAAATCAGATAGTCAGCAGAACAGGAACACAGGATACACGGTACAGGGGGCTCATGAGAAACATACACCAAGGCACTGACTGCAGGTCTGGCCATTCCTTAAATACACCTCCTGCAATCAGCCCCAGGTGTTGGCTGATTGCAGGAGTGAGCTTCTGGCTGCTGAGAGCACCCACTGGTCAGCCCTGGTACTGCAGCCCACACGGCAGGTGAGTCCCACCACCAGTGCTGAGTCCATTCCTGACACGTACACAATATGTTCCTAGCGTATCAAGGTGCAGAGGAGACAAACATGTGTGAGAAGTCAAATTATGTTGAGACGGTAACGGGATCTTTAAAGGTGAAAAGACAAAACGCGAGAATATGGAGTGACTTGACGAGTATTACAAGCATCCCCTGAACCAGGAACAGAATACCAACAGGTCAACATAGGCAATACAAGTGAAGGTCAGTGCAAAAACAGACAAAACGCCATTGAGCCCCAAATATCTTACAGTAACAGCTGGATCTCCCTAGGGTCAAAACCAGTCATTGCATCGCAGAACATAGAAATGGATAAGTATTATGCGTGTAGGTAAAGATAAGTTATCTACAGCCCCTATAGTAACAAAAGGGACGAGCATCACCTCTCGCGCATCAGTGAGGCCGAGGGGAACCTAGAGGTGAGGGAAAGGCGGGCATCAGGGAAGTATCAGTAGTGCGAGCATTCCCAGATATACCTGTTCAGCCAAGTCAAAAAATCAGGGATAGGCCAGGAGGAAGAAGGCACGTCCAAACAGGACAGCCTAGTAAGAAGCAGGGAGAGGTGATGCTCATTTGCCAGACCAGAAACATGATGAAATAACACCTGCCGCCATCCCCTATACCACAACTAACTCCCCACACCCAGCGCCCCCGCCCCCTCAAGCCCCCCTCCGAGTGAGGCATCAGGCCCCTACCATACTCCCAAATATGTTGCATACTGTACTCAGTTCGCTGCGATCTCCTCTGAAGAAACCAGCTGTGCAGGGCGCATCGAGGCGGGTAGAGGAGAAGCAGAGTTCATCTGGATGTTTCCTCAGAAGTAGCAGGACGACTTCTAATGAGGCAGGAGGATGCCGTCAATGGAGGACAAACGATCAGGAAGCTGACATTCGAATATGGTGCATGGGAGTCCAGTTTGTAGAGCGAATCACAAGCCAATTGGAGGCGCAGGGTCCGTTGGGGGGCAATAATAGATATTATTATAGTAATAATATTGCTCAACAATAGAGAGCAAGCCGGGGTCAGGTCGTCGGCCAGGGAGGAGGAGCCGACCGTGGAGTGGACAATGCTCGTCAGCCAATGGGACAGAGATGGGTGAGAGAGGCCCGTTGGACATCTTCTGGTCAATGACTGTGGGTCTGCCTCCTGAAGTGTTGGCTCCCATCTATGCAGGCACTTGGTGTATTGAAAAGAGTGGGAGTCCAATGCACAATGAGTGGGAGGGAGAAGGACATTCGGGACTCTTTAGGCGAAATGGTAGTGAAACGTGGAGAGTTGAGGCAAACTGCAGGCTCCTGATAAAGGGTGCACAGAAGTGGCAAGAGTGGGTGAGGATTAGGTGCAGTTAAATCTCGTGCCATGACTTTCTGTGTGCAGGAGAGGCCGTCGGGCTGGAGACGGCCATCGCACCCCCTGTGGGGGGTCTTGGAGGAGTTGAAGGGACTGTCCGACATCTGCAATGGGAATGGCCTTGCCAGTCCATTGCACCATCCGCAGAACCCTGATCCAGGGCCAGCTGCACTCTCAAAGAGCTGTGCCATTCAGGCAGGTCTATCAGTGGAATGCTCAAAGAGGAACAGAAGGATGGCAGATCTTCGGGGACTCGCAGGTCAATTTGTGGCCACCTGCCCGTGCTTAAAGGCAAAAAGGAAATCTCCATCTGTAGGGAATGTTGCAGGAGCGGAGCGTGTCTAATAGTGGATGGAGAGTTTGCCTTTGGCGTAAGGTCATACTGGATGAGTCCTGAAATAATTGTATTTCCGCCCCTTCGTAAATTAGACATCTTCTGTCCCTGGCGCAACTAAGTATATCCTCCTTGAGCGGGAAACTGACAATGCAGCAGACAATATGTCAGGAATGGACTCACCATTAGTGGTGGGACTCATCTGCCGTGTGGGCTGCAGTACCAGGGCTGGCCAGCGGGTGCTCTCAGCAACCAGAAGCTCACTCCTGCAGTCATCCATCACTTGAGACTGATTGCAGGAGGTGTATTTAAGGAATGGCCAGACCTGCAGTCAGTGCCTTGATGTATGTTTCCCATGAGCCCCTGTACCTGTATCCTGTCTGCTTCCTGCCTGATCCTGACTCTGCTTTGATCCTGACTCTGAACGAACTCCGCCTGTCCTGACCTCGGCTATTCCTGACCACTCTTCCGCTCGCTCCTGGTACCCTGTTTGCCCAATTGCTACCGACCCGGCCTGCCTGACTACGTTTGATTGTGTATATATGGTTATCTTTTGGAGGTTGGGTTGTTTGCACTGTGTTATGTTTACCTTGCACTGCATTTGTGTTAGTCTTTAATAAATTGTCTTGTTTACACTATACCTGCGTTTCCCTGTGTCAGTCCCACACATCTCTGGTCATACCCGGAGCCCTGACACAATATCTCTTGGTGGGTCCGCGTCACCCCCCTGGGCCGGATCGCCCTGTGCACACGCTCCATGTCAATTGGAGTTGCTGGCGGGCAGCCCAAGAGGTCATTAAAGATGGTCGTTACTGCCTTGGGAATATCAATGGTTTCTACAGATTCTGGTAGGCCACGGATTCTAATGTTATGTCTACGGCCACGATTGTCTAAGTCCTCAATATGCCTGTAGAACTCCCGGATAGTCAAGGTATGTATTTCTGACTGTCGCTGTAAATGGAGTATGGCGGTCTTGTTTTGTCTAGAGGCAGACTCCACCTGATCCAGCCTTGAGCCCATTGAGCAAATATGCTCACGCAGTTTGCTAAGGGCAGTGGTCAGTGTATTGGTTAACGTGGCCTTTATGTCAGCGGCCACAGCTTGTAAATCCCTAAGTGAGAGGGATTGAGTGGCAGATGAAAAATCATGCTGTGGCACTGTGTCATTGTGTGCAGCCCTGCAAGGAGAACAGCCTGTGTCAGTGGCTGCAGAGGGAGGGTGTCAGGGCTCCCAGGTATGACCAGAGGTGTGTGACTGAAGCAGGGAAACGCAGACTTCAGATATGTGATTAACAATGTAATTTATTAACACTAACAATACAAACATAAACACAGTGCAATACTAAACATAATACAGTGCAAACAAACCAACCAACCACCCACAGATAACAGTACATACAAGCAAGCGTCGTCAGGCAGGCCGGGTCAATATCAATTGGGCAGGTAGGTACAGGGGGAGTAAGCGGAGAATGGTCGGGGTCACAGGCCAGGTTCAGCAGGTAGCAAGCAGCGTAGTACAGAGGGTCAGGCAGAGGGATGGTCAGGGTCACAAGCCAGGGATCAGAACAGGTAGCAAGCAGCGTAGTACAGAGGGTCAGGCAGAGGGATGGTCAGGGTCACAAGCCAGGGATCAGAACAGGTAGCAAGCAGCGTAGTACAGAGGGTCAGGCAGAGGGATGGTCAGGGTCACAAGCCAGGGATCAGAACAGGTAGCAAAGGAACAGAAACAGGATGCAGGACAGATACAGGGCCCAGGACAAACACAACACCAAGGCAGAGTCTGCAAGTCTGGCCATCCCTTAAATACACCAGTATCATCAGTTCCAGGTGTTAGCTGGCTGAAAGGTTGAGTCTCTGATTGCTGGGAGCATCCGCTGGCCAGCCCTGGTACTGCAGATCAAAAGGCAGGCGAGTCCCACCATTGCTGGCCAGTCCATTCCTGACAGTACCCCCCCCTCAAGGAGCGGCCTCAGGACGCTCCAAACAGTCCTAGCTGGGAAAAATGTTCCACCGCCCGGGGTCTGGTAACTGGCGGGATATCAAAGACTGGCACACCGGGCAGGACTCCGGGCAGCGGTACACCCGGGCAGAGGCACATCGGGCTGGACTCCGGGCAGAGGCACACCGGGCAGAGCCACACCGGGCAGAGGCACATCGGGCTGGACTCCGGGCAGAGGCACATCGGGCTGGACTCCGGGCAGAGGCACATCGGGCTGGACTCCGGGCAGAGGCACACCGGGCAGAGGCACATCGGGCTGGACTCCGGGCAGAGGCACATCGGGCAGGACTCCGGGCAGAGGCACATCGGGCAGGACTCCGGGCAGAGGCACATCGGGCAGGACTCCGGGCAGAGGCACATCGGGCTAGACTCCGGGCAGAGGCACATCGGGCTACCAGGCGGAGCGGCAGGCACCGGGCCCCCGGGCGGAGCGGCAGGCACCGGGCCCCGGGCGGGGCGGCAGGCACCGGGCCCCCGGGCGGGGCGACAGGCCTCGGGCCCCCGGGCGGGGCGACAGGCCTCGGGCCCCCGGGCGGGGCGACAGGCCTCGGGCCCCCCGGGCGGGGCGACAGGCCTCGGACCCACAGGCGGGGCGACAGGCATCGGGCCCACAGGCGGGGCGACAGGCATCGGGCCCACAGGCGGGGCGACAGGCATCGGGCCCACAGGCGGGGCGACAGGCATCGGGCCCCCAGGCGGAGTGGCGGGCGCCGGACCCCCAGGCGGAACTACAGGTCTCGGGCCCTCAGGCGGAGCGGCGGGCGCCGGACCCCCGGGTGGAGCGACAGGTCTCGTGCCCTCAGGCGGAGCGGCGGGCGCCGGACCCCCAGGTGGAGCGACAGGCATCGGGCCCCCAGGCGGGGCGACAGGCATCGGGCCCCCAGGCGGAACTACAGGTCTCGGGCCCTCAGGCGGAGCGGCGGGCGCCGGACCCCCGGGTGGAGCGACAGGTCTCGGGCCCTCAGGCGGAGCGGCGGGCGCCGGACCCCCAGGTGGAGCGACAGGTCTCGGGCCCCCGGGCGGAGCGACAGGTCTCGGGCCCCCAGGCGGAGCGGCGGGCGCCGGACCCCCAGGTGGAGCGACAGGTCTCGGGCCCTCAGGCGGAGCGGCGGGCGCCGGACCCCCAGGTGGAGCGACAGGTCTCGGGCCCTCAGGCGGAGCGGCGGGCGCCGGACCCCCAGGCGGTGCGACAGGTCTCAGGCCCTCAGGCGGAGCGACAGGTCTCAGGCCCCCAGGCGGGGCGGCGGGCGCCGGACCCCCAGGTGGAGCGGCGGGCGCTGGACCCCCAGGCGGAGCGACAGGTCTCGGGCCCCCAGGCGGAGCGGCGGGCACCGAGTCACCAGGCACGACAGTGGGCTCCGAGTCAACTGGCATGACCGCTGGCACTAGGTCAGACATTGGATCGTCTGGCTGGACAGCGGGCATCGGTCACCAGGCATCAGGTCATTTGGCTCGACAGCGGGCACCGCGTCATCTGGCAAGGCAGTGGGCTCAGAGTCAACTGGTATGACCGCGGGCACTGGGTCAGACATTGGATCGTCTGACCGGACAGCGGGCATCGGGTCACCAGGCATCAGGTCATTTGGCTCGACCCGCGGGCACCGCGTCATCTGGCAAGGCAGTGGGCTCCAAGTCAACAGGCACGACAGTGGGCACCGGGTCATCAGGTACCGGATTGTCTGGCTCGACAGCAGGCATCGGGTCACCAGGTATGACAGCGGGCACTGGGTCACCAGGCATCAGGTCATTTGGCTTGCCAGCGGGCACCGCGTCATCTGGCAAGGCAGTGGGCACCGAGTCACCAGGTACGACAGCGGTCTCTGAGTCAATTGGCACGACAGCGGGCACCGGATCAGGTACCGGATCATCTGGATCAACAGCGGGCATCGAGTCAACTGGCCTAATAGGATCGTCAGGCTGGATCAGTTCATCATGCTGGGTAGAGGCATCAGGCTGAATGCCGGCGTCCGGCTGAGTAGAGGCTTCAGGCCGAGTAGAGGCTTCAGGCCGAGTAGAGGCTTCAGGCTGAAGAGAGGCATCAGGCTGCATACAGGCATCAGGCTGAAGAGAGGCATCAGGCTGCGTACAGGCATCAGGCTGAAGAGAGGCATCAGGCTGCGTACAGGCATCAGGCTGAAGAGAGAGCATCAGGCTGCGTACAGGCATCAGGCTGAGTAGAGGCATCAGGCCGAGTAGAGGCTTCAGGCTGAGTAGAGGCTTCAGGCTGAACCACGGAAGGCAGGCTCACCGGTTTGGATACTGGCAGGATGGTACTGGTTGGAAAGAATTTTCGCTTTTTTCTGGTTTTTAACTACTGGAGCACTGCAAGTAAACGCAGGTCTGCAAACGAATGGAGCAGCTGGAGACAGAGAAGAACTGGAGGATGGAACAGGAGAGGGAGCAGTTGCTACAGAGGGCTTTTTTACAGGGTTAAAGGCAGGATAGGTGCAGCAAGTGGGAACAGGGTACTGACATGCGGTAGATAGCCAAGTATACTGGGCTGTAACTGGAGGAGCTGTTGGGAATACAGGAGTAGAGTTAGAAGCAGGACTGGGTTTTTGTAAGCTGACTGAGGCTGGGTGCAACAAGTCTGTCCATGTCTGCAGTATGGGTTGAACAAAGCTGAGCTTACACAAAGCCTGTCTGACCAAAGAGTGCACTGCGTTTATACAATCTCTTAGTGTCTGTGGTGAACATGTGGAATAACGCTCCAGAAAGTAACCCACATCATCCTCTAATAACCACACCAGGGACTCTACCTGGTCTGCACTAAATGGTGGCAAAAATTCATCCCTGCATTCGGGGGTACCAGATGAAAACCAACTCTGCACAAACCTCAATCAAAGGCTGCACCTCAGAGAACTCTGTGCCCTGATCTACTAGAACATGAGCGAGCCGTATACATTCTAGCAGTTCATCCCGGGGATACTCCTTCAGAGTTTGATAAGCATACTCCCTGTCATCAAACACTAGCAGATATAATACACAACCTCATCCAGATCCATCCTTCCCATCAACAAGCCAAGATGGCTTCCCTGTGCAGCCACTTCTGGTCAGGATTGGCCTTGGTGTGTAATGTCAGGGCTCCCAGGTATGACCAGAGGTGTGTGACTGAAGCAGGGAAACGCAGACTTCAGATATGTGATTAACAATGTAATTTATTAACACTAACAATACAAACATAAACGCAGTGCAATACTAAACATAATACAGTGCAAAACAAAACCAAACCAACCACCCACAGATAACAGTACATACAAGCAAGCGTCGTCAGGCAGGCCGGGTCAATATCAATTGGGCAGGTAGGTACAGGGGGAGTAAGCGGAGAATGGTCGGGGGTCACAGGCCAGGTTCAGCAGGTAGCAAAGCAGCGTAGTACAGAGGGTCAGGCAGAGGGATAATCAGGGTCACAAGCCAGGGATCAGAACAGGTAGCAAGCAGCGTAGTACAGAGGGTCAGGCAGAGGGATGGTCAGGGTCACAAGCCAGGGATCAGAACAGGTAGCAAGCAGCGTAGTACAGAGGGTCAGGCAGAGGGATGGTCAGGGTCACAAGCCAGGGATCAGAACAGGTAGGAAAAGGAACAGAAACAGGATGCAGGACAGATACAGGGCCCAGGACAAAACACAACACCAAGGCAGAGTCTGCAAGTCTGGCCATCCCTTAAATACACCAGTATCATCAGTTCCAGGTGTTAGCTGGCTGAAAGGTTGAGTCTCTGATTGCTGGGAGCATCCGCTGGCCAGCCCTGGTACTGCAGATCAAAAGGCAGGTGAGTCCCACCATTGCTGGCCAGTCCATTCCTGACAGAGGGGGTGAGGGGGATGGAGAGAGAGACAGAGAAGGCTACAGGTGCGGCCCTGCTCTCTGCTGCTGGGAGCTAAAGAGCTCCTTAATGTGTCTCCCCACGGTGCTGGAGCCCCTTGGGGACCGTTATCAGGTGCCGGAGGGCATCCGGTCGGGTTTCCCCATACTGAGGAGAATCTGCCTCACCCGACTCCTCCGTGCTAAGAGGTGGCTTGGTCCAGCCGGCGGGAGCTCCGGGATTAGGCGGCCATCATCCTCGGTGGCTAGCCACGCCCCCCGTGTGAAAATTATAACGTCTACAAACTATGGTATAGATAAATGAAATTTAAACAGCTTTTTCTTTCTGACTGCTAAAATACCAGGACAGTACAAAACCCCCAAATGATCCCTTTTACGAAAGTATACTCCCTAAACTATCTGCTGAGTGGCATATTGAGTCCATGGAAGATTTATTTTTTTCCACAAGTTTTTTGGAAAAAATGACAATTGTCTTTTTATTTTTTACACAGTTGTCATTTAAATAATAAATATAGTTCTCCACACAAGACATGGGTATATGTATAATTACACCCCATAATACATTCTGCTACTTCTACAGAGTATGGGGAAGATACCACATATGAGAGACTTTTGGGAGCCTAATACTCCACATCCAGGAACCTGAAGATCCAATAGGCCACTTTGAAAGCCTGAAGGATGCGGTAACTTCCTCATTTCACTTCCTCACTAAAGAGCATGAGGCGAGAAAATGAAAAATTAGATGGGGGGGGCTTGGAGAAGAAAAGGGGCGAATTCAGCTAATAAGATATGAATTCGATTCGATGCGAATCTTCTCTGTTTCTACCGCTAAGAAGATGACTTATAAATAGTGTTTCTAGGCTTCAGAGCAGAGCCTTTCAAATTAGTGGCAGAACACTGTAGAAACCTTTAATTTAAATGCCCCTTGGAGATGAGGAAGGAGAAGGAGAAGGAGAAGGAGAGAAGGAGAAGGATGAGAAGAAGGAGAAGAGGAAAGGAAGGAGAAGAGGAGAAGGAGAAGGATGGAAGACTAGGAAGGAGTAGATGAGAAGAAGTGAGAAGAAGGAGACTGGAGAAGGATGAGAAGAAGGATGAAGGAGAAGGATGAGAAGGCTGCTAGGAGAAGGAGAAGGATGAGAATAAGGGAAGAGAAGGATGAGAAGAAGGAGAAGCTGGCATGAGAAGATGGAGAAGGAGAAGGATGAGAAGGGAGAAGGAGAAGGATGAGAAAGGATGAAATGAGAAGAGAAGGAGGACAAGGATGAGAAGAAGGAGAAGGATGAAGGAATGAGAAAGAAGGTGAGGAGTAAGGATGAGAAAAAGAGGATGAGAAGAAGGCGACGGAAGAGCATAAGGAGAAGGAGCGACGACGGCGAAGGCGAAGGATTACGGATGAGTGAAGCGACGGCGAAGGAGACGGAAGAGAAGAAGACGAAGTGATGAGACGAAGGCGAAGGATGAGAGAGAAGGCGAAGGATGAGGAAGAAGGAGAAGGAGAAGGGAGAGAAGAATGAGAAGGATGAAGGAGAAGGAGTAGGAAGAAGGATGAAGGAGAAGGATGAGGAGAAGGGAGAAGGATGAGAAGAACGAGAAGGATGAGACAAGGAGAAGGAGAAGGATGAAAGAAGGAGAAGGGGGAAGGAGAGAAGAAGGGGGAAGGATTGAGAAGAAGGAGAAGGAAAGGATTTAGAAGAAGGGGAAGGAGAAAGGGTGGAAGAAGGAGAAAGGGGGAAAAGGGTGAGAAGAAAAAGGAGAAGGAAAAAGGATGGAAAAAAGGAGGGAAAGGGGAAGGGAAAGAGGAAAGGGGAAGGGATGGGGAAGAAGGAGAAAAGGGTGAAAGAAGGGGAAGGAGAAGGATGAGAAGAAGGAAGGATGAGAAGAAGGGGAAAGATGAAAAAGGAGAAGGAGAAAGGGTGAGAAGAAAGGAGAAGGATGAGAAAAGGAAAAAGGGAGAAAAGAAGGGGAAGGAGAAAGGGGAAAGGGTGGGGAAAAAAAGGGGAAGGATGAGAAGAAGGAAAGGAGAAGGATGAGAAGAAGGAAAAAGGAAAGGTGAGAAGAAAGGGGAAGGAGGGAAGGGTGAGAAGAAGGAGAAGGATGAGAAAAAAGGAGAAGGATGAAAGAAGGAAAAAAGGAGAAGGAAACAAAAGAAGAAGGATGAAAAAAAGGAAAAGGGGGAAGGGGAGAAATTGGGGAAAGGAAAGAAGAAAGGGGAAGGAGAAGGGTTTAAAAGAAGGAGAAGGAGAAAAGGGTGAGAAAAAGGGGAAGGGTGAGAAGAAGGATGAAGAAAGGGGAAGGGGTGAGAGAAAAAAGGAGAAGGATGAGAAAAAAAGGAGAAGGAAAGAGAAGGAAAGGAAAGGATGGGGAAGAAGGAAAGAGAAGAAAGGGGAGAAGAAAGGGGAAAGGAAAGAAAAGGGAAAGGAAAATTCCCGGACAGTTTTTTGTCTATTTCTGACAGTTTTTGGACATTCCCCTCCTACAAAGCGGTTTTTAACCGCGGGATGGAGGGGAAAGTCCCTAGAACTGTCAAAAAAGACATTTCTGCGTTCTGGGGCATTTCCCTTTTTAATTTCAGCGGTTTTAAACATTGGATCTATTTGTTTCCCCTAAATGGGTCCATTTTTGGAAACAAATAGAACAATGTTTCAAACCGGGTGTTGGAAGGAAAAGTCCCAGAACTGTCTTTAAAAATCTAATTTTTTTGACAGTTTTTTATGAAAATTCCCTCCAAACAAACGGTTAAAAACCCCTGTTTGGGGGTGATTGTCCCAGAACTGTCCTAAAAAAGTCTAAATTTTTTTTACAGTTTTTGGGAACATTCACTCCATAAAGCTGTTTCCAAAAAACCCCTGTATGGAGGGAATTTCCCTGGAACTGTCAAAAAAGACTATTAAAAGAAAAGTTCTGGACTGTCCCCTTTCCCAAAAAGCGGTTTTAAAAAATTGTAAAGTAAATTTTTTTCCAAAAATGGATCCCTTTATGGAAAAAAAATACAAACAATTTTTTTCAAACCCCTGGATTTGGGAAAAACCCGGGCCCAGAACTGTCCCTTAATATCCTACCAAACTATTTTCAAAAAACCCCGTATGGAGGGAATGTCCCTACACGGTTTTAAACAGCTGTAAAGGAGTGATTGTCCCAGAAAATGTCATAAAAGTCTATTTTTTGACAGTTTTTTGGGACATTCCTCCATAAAAGCTTTTTTTCAACCGCTGTATGGAGGGAATGTCTGGAACTGTCAAAATAGACTATTAAACAGTTTTGGGACGTCCTTCCATGCAGCGGTTTTAAACATTGTAAAAATTTGTTTTCCAAAAAGGGGTCCATAAAAAGTTTCCCGAGCCCCTAAAATGTATCGCAGAGCTCCCTCTAAGTGGGATCTGGGAGAATTTGAGGGCTCTGCCCCATACACTTTT
>CATNWA010001466.1:0-2500 GCA_951230385.1 Staurois parvus
CTTCCTCTCTTTCTTTTGCCTTCCTTCTATCTTCCTCTCCTTCCTCTTCCCTTTCCTTGCCTTCTTTTCCTATTCTTTCCCTCTGCTTCTAACTTTTCCTCCTTATTCCTCTTCGCCTAGCCTTTTCATTTCTTTCTATTCTCTATCGCTCTTCAATTTTCTTGCTTCTTTTCTTTTTTCTTGATTTCTTTTCTCTTTTTTGAGTTCTAATCTCTTCTTTCATCTTCTTCTTCCTTTCTTCTTTCTTCCTTTTCTTCCCTCTTTCCTTCCTTCTTCTCTGCTTTCTTCATCTTTCCTTCCTCCTTCCAATGTCTCTTTCTTCTCTTCCATGCTTTCTTCCTTCTCGGTTCCAATTAATCTCTTTCCTTTCTGCTTTCTTTATCTCATTCTTTCCTCTACTGATACATAATAAAAAAGATAGGTATGATCTTAAGGGAGGGTCTTGTCTTCACATAGAAAAGCACAGCTCAGTTGTCTGCAAGGAAGGAAAGGATTCTCACCTTCTTCTTGAGTTCCAACTAGGACCAGCACTACAACTTCGTGTGTCTCAAGGAAATCTTCACTTCTTGTTCATAGAACCCACTCATAGCCTCTTCTAGCTTTACTTCATTTTGTCGCACTCCGCATCATCCTCAGCCAGATGCCAAACCCCCCCCCGGAAGGGAAACAATCCCCAGCCCCCCACCCCCACACCTCCATCTCTTTCATGAGCCAGCCCATCATCCTCTTCTTCCTTTGGACACTTACTCTTCTTCTTTTCCTCTCCCACCAAGCTCCTTTCATTCTCATCTTCCTCTGTTATTTAAAGCCCCATCTTCATCCTCTGGTCATCTTCTCTCCTGAATCCCAACTCACAAGGGACTTCTTCATCTACCACCATACAAATCCTCATCTCTTAAAGACATCCCATCTAATGAGTGACCATCTCTGTCTCTTCTTCCTCTCTTATCCTCATGTCCCCGCATCCGCCAGGACTCTTTAAAGGGTAATTCTCTCCCCATACTGTCTGCATTCTATCATACCCTAACTGGTCGGAGGAAAGGGAATACTTCAATCGGGGGTCCCCAGCATAGAAGGGCGAGAAATTCTCAAAGGGAAGGAACCATGCCCCCCCACCCAGGGGATGAAATACTTCTTGGAATTCTACATATTTAGCCATAATCATCCTATATTCATTTCTAAGTTCCGGATAGGAAGTTCGATCTGCCTAATCACACCCACCCCCTGCCGAGTGTCTTATGCGCTTAGGTTGGGAAGGACAGTGCAGGATATAGGAATGTCAGGGGTCCAGGGAGATCTCATAACTTGGTGAATAACAGGGTCCTGGGCTACGGAAAGGCACTAGTCCAACCCCTTAGAATCATCCTTCCAGAGAGACCAGTGAAGGGAAGGGATGGGAACTTCCTTTAGTCTTTCTACCTTTCATTCCTCTATCTTCTTCAGGGTTTTCTTCTTTTATTCCTTTCTCCTTAGTTCATGTTTCTTACCCGGTAGTTTCCTTTTTGGTCTCTCTTTTCTTCGGCGGGAGGGCTTGTGTTTCAGTCCCATTCGTAATCGTGTCTCCTCTTTCTTGTCCTCTTTGATCCTCTTTTCACCCGTGTAATCCTTCTCTTAGGTTTTCATCCTGTGTTCTTCCATTTAGATATGTACTTCTGGTCTATCGGAACATCCATCTTCTTCTACATTTCGTGTATGAATAATCTTCTGGGGTAGGGCACCCTGGTTAACTTGCAGTCTATAACTATGGGTCGTTCATCCAGGATAGACCCTGATATTTCGTCTTAGATTCTTTGTATTACTCCCCTGAAGTCAGTCAGAGAATCCTATAGTGTCCCTCCCCCCCCCATCTCTGTCATACACTCTTCCGACCTTATGATCCTATAGTATACTGCCTCCCCGGGAAGGTACTATATCTCTATGAGTGAATTCTTCTCTGGGATCTTTCTTCTTTATCATCAGGAATGATGGAGTGAGATCTATCTTCATTCTTGCCAGGTAAGCATATAGGGAAGATGGCAGTTCTGTACGAAGCTCATGTGAATACACCATCCTCCACCCCCAAATATATGTGAAAGAAGAGAGAAGTCTGGTGATAAAATGGTGATGAAGATTAGGAAGATACCCTATTTTGGAATGCATGGGTCGCCCCTGTGAGACCAGATATATTATACCCCACTCACACATAATTGGTAATGATAGGACACAGGATGATCAATCTGATTGTAATTCTGAGGTAGATAAAGGATAGATGGAATGCTGTATCAGTCAGGTGTAGATCAAGATATATGTGATGCCTAGTTATAGTATACCTGTGGGGGATAATAATAGGGCTAAGAGCTTCTAAACTTGGAATAAATATTAAAAATGGAAGTGAGTAAGTTAAGATCCTAAGTGATCGATCAGTGAAAATATCATATGGTCAAGGGGAACCAAGTTGTCTGGTTGTAACAAATATTGCTAGTGAGTAAATGAATGTATACATCTTTATGTTTGGTTGTGT
>CATNWA010001466.1:10000-27129 GCA_951230385.1 Staurois parvus
CCTTCCCTTGTTTCACTTTCCTTTCCTTTTTTTCTTCCTTACTTTCTTTCCTTATCCTTCCTATCCTTCCTTACCTTCTTTTCTTCCTTTCCTTCACTTCCATCCCTACCCTTCCTTCCTCCTCCCTCCCCATCTCCATTTCTTTTCATTCATAATTCCTTCCATCCTTTCCCTTCCATCCTTCTTCCCTCCCTCATTCCTTCCTTCCTTTCCTTTCCTCCTTCCCTTCTTTCCTTCCGGCTTTTCTCCCCTCCTTTCCCTCCCTCCATTCCTTCCTTCCCTTCCTTCTTCGTTCTCTTCCTTCCTTTCTTCCTTCCTTTTCTTTCTCTTCCTTCCATCTTTCTTTCCTTCCTGCATTCTCTCCTTCCTTCCTTCTTTTCTTCCTTAGGATAGGACAGAAATTGAGAAAAAGGAAGAAGGAAGGGATGGGAATGAAGGAAGGGGGGACGAAAGGGAGGAAATTATGAAGGAAGGAAAGAAATAAGGTAGAAAAGAAAAAAATAAAGGAAGAATGGGGAGGGCGGATAGGAAAAAAGTAAAAAAGAAAAGGAAGAAGGAAGGAAGGAAGAAGAAGGAAAGGAAAAGAAAGGAAAGTGAAAAGAGGGAAGGAGGGAGGAAGTGAAGTGAAGAAAGGAAGAAAATATATGAAGGAAAGAAATGAAAAGAGGAGAGGAAATAAGGAGGGAAGGAAAGCGAAAAAAAAAGGAAGGAAGGAAGAAAGGAAGGAAAAGAAATGAAGGAAGGGAGGGAAGAAGGGAAAGGAAGGAAGGAATGAGGGAGGGAAGAGGGAAAGGAGGGGAAGGGGAGGAAGGAGGAAAGGAGGGAAGGAAGGAAAGAAGAAGGCAGGGAAAGCAGGAAGGAAAGAAGGGAAAGAAAAAAGGGAAGGTAATAAAAGGAAAAAGGGAGGAGGAAAGGTCAGGATGGAAAGAATTAAATGAAGGGAAGGAAGGAAGGAAGGAAGGGGAGAAAAAGGGTGGGAAGAAAAAAAAAGAAGGAAAGAAAGGATAGGATAGGAAAGGGGAGGGAAAAGAAAGGGAAGGGATGAATGCACAAAGGAAGGAAGGGGATTAAGAGCAGGAAGGGGGAAAATGAAGGCAGAAAGTTGAGGTAAAAGAAGAAAGGGAGGGAAAGGAAAGGAAAGAAGGGGAGAATTGGAATCAAAGGGAAGGTAGGAGAAGGTAAAAAGGGAAGGAGGAGGAGGGAGGGTTGGCAGGAGGAAGGGAGGGCAGGGGCGAGGGAAGAAGAAAAGGAAAGGGTAGGGAAAGAGGGATCGAAGGAAAGGAGGAAGGGAGGAAGAAATGAAGGAAGGAAGGAAGAAAAAGAAGGAAGGAAGGAAAGAAAGGGTATGGAGGGAAGGGAAATGGAAAGGGAGGGAAAGAGAAAGGAAGAAGAAAAGAAAAGAAGGAAGAAAGGAAGGAAGGGATGGAAGGAAGGAAAGAGGGAAAGAAGGAAGTTAGGAAGGAATGGAGTGAGGTAAAGGAGGGGAGGGAAGCCGGAAGGAAAGCAGGGACGGAGGAAAGGAATG
Source organism: Staurois parvus (assembly GCA_951230385.1). Lineage (NCBI taxonomy): Eukaryota > Metazoa > Chordata > Amphibia > Anura > Ranidae > Staurois > Staurois parvus. The sequence continues at coordinate 11,526 of CATNWA010001466.1, forward strand.
GAAGGAAGGAATGAGGGAGGGAGGGAAGAAGGAAGAAATGGAAAGAGGGAGGGAAGAAGGAAGGAAGGGAAAGGATGGAAAGGAAGGAAGGAAGGGGTGAATGACAAAGGAAAGGAAATGGAGATGGGGAGGGGGGAGGAAGGAGGGTAGGGCTGGAAGTGAAGGAAAGGAAGAAAAGAAGGTAAGGAAGGAAAAAATGAAAGGAAGGGAAGGAAGGAAGGAAGTGGTGGGTGAGAAGAAAGAAAAGAAGGGTAGGTCCGATAGGATAGGATAGGAGAGGGAGGAATTGAGAAAAGGAAAAAAGGAAGAAAGGGAAGGAAGGAGAGAAGGTTACAAGGAAAGAAAGGGAGGGGAATGAAGGAAAAAAAGGAAGAAGGAGAAGAAAGAAAGGAAGGAAGGAAGAAAAAGAAATGAAGGAAGGGAGGGAAAGATGGAAGCATGGAAGGAAAGAAGGCAAGGAGGAAAAGGAGGGGGGGGGAGAGGAATGCAAGGAAAAAAGGAAATGAAGGAATGAATGAGGGAGGGAAGAAGAAGAAAGAATGAAGAGATGAAGGAAGAATGGAAGGAAAATGAGATGGGGAGGGGGGGTGAAGGAAGGAATGAAGGGAGGAAGGAAGGTAGGGACGGAAGTTAAGGGAATAAAAGGAAGTAAAGGAGGAGGAAAGGAAGGGGACAGAAGGTCAGGATGGAAAGTATGAAAGGAAAAGGAAGAGAAGGAAGAAGGAAGGAAGGAAGAAGAGAAAGGAGGAAAGAATAGAAAGAAGGGTAGAAAGGATAGGATAGGAAAGGGAGGAATAGGAGGAAAAGAAAGAAGGAGGGAAAAGGGAAAAAAGAAGAGGGTAGGAAAGGAAGGCAGGGCATAAATGAAAGGGGGGGGAATGGAAGGGGAGGGAAGGGGGAAAGGAAAGGGAGGGAGGGAAGGAGTGAAGGAAAGGTGGGGGAGGAAGGAAGGAAGGAAGGAAGAAGGGAAAGTTAAAGCTCCTGATGTAAAGAAGGAAAGAAAAGAAAGGGTGGGGAAGAGAAGGGAAGGTGAGGGACGGAGGAAAGGGAAGTTAGAAAGGAAGAATGGAAGGGGTTAGAAAGGAAGGAAGGGGAGGAGGAAGGAGGGAGGAAGGAAAGGAAGGAAGCAAGGAAAGGAAGGGAAGGGAGGAAAGAAGGAAGGAAAAGGGAAGGGAAAAGAATGGAAAGGGAGGGAAGAAGGGAAGGATCAGTGCAAGAAAGGAAAAAGGAAGGAAGAAAGGAAGAAAGGAGGAGGGAGGGGAGGAATGGGGAGGAAAAGGAGGAAGGAAGGAAGGAAGGAAGGGAAGGAAAGATAGGAGAAAGAAAGGAAGGAAGGAAAAAATGAAGGAAATGAAGGAAGGGAGGATAAGATGGAAGCAAGGAAGGATAGAAGGTAAGGAGGAAAAGGAGGAAGGAGGAGGAATTCAAGGGAAATGAAGGAAGGATTGAGTGAGGGAAGGAAAGAATGAAGAGGAAGGGAAAGGAATTGAGGGGATGGGGGGGGGGAAGGAAGGAAGGAAGGGGGAGGAAGGAAGGTAGGGATGGAAGTTAAGGGAAGAAAAGGAAGAAAAGAAGGAAGGAAAGGAAAGGGACAGAAGGTCAGGATGGAAAATATGAAAGGAAAGGAAGAGAAGGAAGTAAGGAAGGAAGAATAGAAAGAAGAAAGGGTAGAAAAGGAATAGTAGAAAGAAGGAAGAAAGGAAAGAAGAAGGAAAGAAGAAAAGAAGAAGGAAGAAGAGAAGGGAAAGAAGGAAAGGAAGGAAGGAAGTGGAGGGGAGGAAGGAGGGAATGGAAAGAAGGAAGGAGAAGGAGGAGAAGAATGAAGGGAGGAGGAGGGGAGGAAGGGAGGGATGAAAGGAAGGAAGGAAGGAGGGAGGGGAAAGGAATGAATGAGGAAGGAAGGAAGGAAGGAGGAAGGAAGGAAGGAAGGAAGAAAGGAAGGAAGGAAGGAAGGAAGGAAGGAAGGAAAGGAAGGAAGGAAGGGAGGGAGGGAGGGGAGGGAGGGAGGGAGGAAGGATGGATGGAAGAAAGGGAAGAAAAAGAAGAGAAAGGAAAGGCGATCAGGACGCAGGTGGGACGGAAAAAAAAAAAAGGAAGGGTAGGAAGGAAAGAAAAGAATGAAGGAAGGAAGGAAGGGGAGGGAATGGAAGGGAATGCAGAAAGGAAAAAGGGAAGAAATTGAAGCAAAGGAATAACGGGAGGTGGGTGGGAGGGAGGGAGGGAGGGGAGGGAGGGGAAAAAGGGAAAGGTAGGGAAAAAGGGGGGGGGAGGAAGGGAGGAAGGAAGGAAGGAAGGAAGGAAAAAAGAAAGGGGAAAAAAAAGGGTAGGAGAAGAGAAGGGGAAAGGACGGAAAGAAGAAGGAAGGAAAGGAAGGAAGGAAGGAAGGGAAGGAAATGAAGAAAAAAAATAGGAAAAAAATAGGAAAAGAAAAAAAAAAATGGGAGGAAAGTTGATAAGAAAGTAGGGAAGGAAAGGAGGGGAGGAAAGGTAAGTATGAAAGGAATATTGGAGGAAATAAGGATGGAAGGGTAAGGATGGAAGTGGAGGAAGTGATGAAAGGAAGAATAGAAGGTAATGGAAATTGGGTAGAGAGGGGGAAAGAAGGAAAGGTAGCAATGGAAGCAAAGAAGGAGGGTAGCAATGGAAGCAAAGGAAAGGAAGAAAAGAAGGTAAGGAAATACGGACAGAATGAAAGGAAGGGAAGGGAATGAAGGAATGGGAGGGAAAGAAAGAAAGATAGGATAGGATAGGATAGGATAAAGGATAGGATAGGATAGGAAGGAAAGGGAGGAAGGAGAGAGGGTGGAATAAAGGGGAAGGGAAGGAGGAGAGAAGAAATGAAGGGAGGGAAGTGAAGATGGGAAGGGATAGAAGGAAAATAAAAGCATGGAAGGAATGAAGGAGAGGAGGGGGGAAGGGGGGGAAGGGAGGGAGGAGGAAGGGAGGAAGGAAGGAGGGAGGGAAGGATGAAGGTAGGGAAGAAGAAGGGAGGGGGGGAGGGAGGGAAGGAATAAAGGAGAGGAAGGAAGAAAGGTAAGAAGGAAGGAAGAAACAAAGGAAGGAAGGGGGAGGAACGAATGATAGAAGGAGGAAGGAAAAGAAGCGATAAAGCAAGTAGGGGAGGGGGAGGGAGGGAAGGGAAGGGAAGGATGAGAGGAAGAAGAGGAAGAAAAGAAGGAGGAAGAAATCTCTCCAAAATCCTGCATTTTCACACATGACTGCGTTTCTATTTTTTGTGCAATTTATTTCTCAACCCAGACTCCAGCTCCACGGGAGGTTTCCGTCATGCCTGAGCTCGCCTTAGGACACCTGCGTTACCGCTTTTGCACATGTGATAGAAATCCTTTTCAATTTCCTCCTAACTCAGATTGATGGTTTTTTTTTTAATCCTTCAACATTATGATGACCGGCCCACAATTTCTCAACATGCACATGTTATAGAAAGTTTAGACATCCTTTTTAACAATCATCCTTTTTAACAATCAAATCTAAATTTTTGGATCTTTTCCATTGCATATTCCCCAAATACCAAATCCTGCGTAATCAGAAATGAAAAGAAATGGAAAAGAAAGGAAATAGAAAAGAACGGAAATGGACATGCAAAAGAAAGGAAATGGAAAAGACATGAGAGAAAATGAAACGAAATGAAAAAAAAAAAGAAAGGAATTGGAGAAAAAAGGAAAGAAAAGCAAAGGAAAGAAATGAAAGGAAATAGAAAAGAAAGGAATTGGAAAAGAAGGAAATGAAATGAAAAAGAAATGATATAAAAATGGAAATCTTTTGCTACTTGAATTGGCCCGTGCAGGGCCAATATGCCAGCTTTAACTGATCACTGAGCTCTGTATCAACATCCACACTAAATAGTCATTTAGTGTGGATGTTGATACAGACCTCAGTGATCATTTAAAGCGGGCATATTTCCATGTGAGGGCAGAAGATAAACCTGCTGTGCTGTACATCTATTGCACTGCATTGTGAAGCCTCAGGAACAAACAGTCATCTTTGTGGCCACCAAAGAGATGCGCTAGCATATTGTAGCTCATGATGAAAAATCACCTTATGTGTATGATCTCCACTTCTTTCTAGGAAGACCCTTGAAACTGGCAAGTGACCCACAGTTTCAGATCAAGACGAGTTCCACAAAGTTGATAGAGATGATCTACACGATACTCTGCTGATTACAGATCATGAAGGAAGGAAGGGGAGGAACGATGAGGAAGAAGGAGGAAGAGAAGGAAAAGAAGCAATAAAGCAAGTAAGGGGAGGGAGGGAAGAAAGGGAAGGATGAGAGGAAGAAGAGGAAGAAAAGAAGGAGGAAGAAATCTCTCCAAATCCTGCATTTTCACACATGACTGCGTTTCTATTTTTTGTGCAATTTATTTCTCAACCGAGCCTCCTGCTCCACGGGAGGTTTCCGTCCTGCCTGAGCTCGCCTTAGGACACCTGCGTCACCGCTTTTGCACATGTGATAGAAATCCTTTTCATTTTCCTCCTAACTGAGATTGATGGGGTTTTTTTAATCCTTCAACACTATGACCAGAGCAAAATTTTTCTCTCAACATGCACATGTTATTGAAAGTATAGACATCCTTTTTAACAATTATCCTTTTTAACAATCAAATCTCAATTTTTGGATCTTTTCCATTGCATATTCCCCAAATAAAATCCTGCGTAATCAGAAATGAAAAGAAATGGAAAAGAAAGGAAATAGAAAAGAACGGAAAAGGACATGCAAAAGAAAGGAAATGGAACAGACATGAGAGAAAATGGAAAGGAAATGAAAAAGAAAGGAAATGGAAGGAAAGGATATTAAAGGAAATGGAAATAAAAGGAAAGCAAAGGAAAGAAATGAAAGGAAAAAGAAAAGAAAGGAATTGGAAAAAAAAGGAAATGAAATGAAAAAGAAAGGATATAAAAATGGAAATTTTTTGCTACTAGAATTGGCCCGTGCAGGGCCAATATGCCAGCTTTAACTGATCACTGAGCTCTGTATCAACATCCACAATAAATAGTCATTTAGTGTGGATGTTGATACAGAGCTCAGTGATCAGTTAAAGCTGGCATATTTTCATGTGAGGGCAGAAGATAAACCTGCTGCTGTGCTGTACAACTATTTGCACTGCATTGTGTAGCCTCAGGAACAAACAGTCATCTTTGTGGCCACCAAAGAGATGCGCTAGCATATTGTAGCTCATGATGAAACACCTTATGTGTATGATCTCCACTTCCTTCTAGGAAGACCCTCGAAACTGGCAAGTGACCCATAGTTTCAGATCAAGACGAGTCCCATAAAGTTTGATAGATGATCTACACGATACTCTGCTGATTACAGATCATGAGCGGTCTTTAGAAATGCAGAACTTGCATCGCATCCTCCTTGTTCTGGTCACGCCTTGCCTTGCTGGCGACGAAATTCCGCTCTGAGCAGCGCACCAAAAAGCAAATTCTCAAGCAGAGACGTTCACAGCAGAAAAAGCTTTTCTTACAAAGCGGTAGAAGAAAAAGCTGAAAACAAAAACAAAGCAGAGATTGCTATCGCTCCTTCCTTTCTTCATCCTCTCTACTAGTTTTTCCTCCCTCCCTCCTTGCTTAACCCTTCTTCCCTTCTTGCTTCTTTCCTTCCCTACCTTTCTTTTTTTTTTTTTTTTTTTTTCTTTCCTTCCTTCTTCCCTTCCCTCCGTCCCACCCCTTCCCCTCTTCTCTTTCCTACACTTTCTTTCTATTACCGTCCTTCTTTTTTTTTTTCCTTCCCCATCTCCATTTCCTTACATTTTCTTTTCATTTTTCCATCATCCCTTGCTTTTTTTTTATCTCCCTTCCATCCTTTCCTTCCTTTTTTTCCTTTTTTCTTTCCTCCCTCATTTTTCTTTCTTCCTTTTCCTTCCATCCTGTGCTTCCTTCCTTCCTTCCTTTCCTTCCTACTTCATTCCCTTCCCCTCCAGTCCTTTCCATCCCTCCCTCCCTTGATACAACTTTCCCTCCTATCCTCCCCTCCTTTCCTGATTTTTCTTCCTCTCCCTTCATATCTTTCCTTCAAATCTTCCTTCCTTCCTTCCCTCCTTCCTTCCTTCCCTACTAATCCTAATCCTTCCTCCCTCCTTTCCACTTTTTTTTTCACTTTCCTTTCCTTTTTCTTCCTGCCTTCATCCTTACTTCTTTTCCCCCCACCCTTTTTTCTTCCTTTGTTCTTTGTTCTTATATTCCCTCCCCATTCCTCCTTCTTTCTTTCCTTCCTTCCTTATTTCTTTCCTTCCTCCCTTTATTCCCTTCCTTCTTTTATTACTTCCCCCCCCCCCTTCCTTCCTTCCTTCCTTCCTTCCCTTTCTTCCTTCCCTTCCTACCCTTTGCTTCAATTTCTCCCTCTTTCCTTTCTGCTTTCTGTTTTTCCGTTTTCCCCTCCCTCCCTCCCCTTCCCTACCTTCCTTTATTTTCTTCCTTCCCTCCTTCCTTCACCAATCCATTCTTCCTTCCTTTCTTCCCATCCCCTCTTTCCTTCCTTCTTTCCCTTCCTTCCCTTACTTGCTTCTTTGCTTCCTTTCCTTCCTCCCACCTTCATTCCTCCCCTACCTTCAATTTATTCCTTCTTTCTTTTCATACTTCCTTCCTTTCCTCTTTTCTTCCTCGTTTCCACCCTTTATTCCCTCCCATCCGCTCCTGCGAATTCTCTACTTCCCTGCCTTTCATCTTTCCCTTCCCTCCTTCTCTGCCCTCCACTCCCTTCCTTCCTCCCCTTTCCTATCCTATCCTTCCTTCCCTTCCTTTCATTTTTTCCAGCCTGAGCTTCCCTCCCCCTCCTTACCTCCTTTTATTCTTCCCTTACTTCCCTTCCATCCCTACCCTCTTTACTCCGTTCTTTTCTTCCTTCACCACCCGTCCCCATCCCCATTTCTTCCATTCCTTCCTTCCTTTCTTCCTTCCTTCCTTCCCTTCTTATCACCCTTTCCTTTCCTCCCTTCCCTTCCTTCCTTTCTTCATTCCTTTTCTTTCTTTCCTTCCTTTCCTTCTATTCTTTCTTTCATTCAATTCCATCCCTACCATTTCCTTTCATTCATTCCTTTCATCCTTCATTCCTTCCTTCCTTCCTTCCTTCCTTCCTTCCTTCCTTCCTTCCTTCCTTCCTTTCCTTCCTTCCTTTCCTTTCCTGCTTCCCCGCAATCCTTCTGGCTCCCCCCTCCTTTCCCTCCCTCCATTCCTTCCTCCTTCCTTCCTTTCTTCTCTTCCTTCGTTCTCTTCCTTCTTTCCTTATTTCTTTCTTTCCTTCCTTCATTTCCTTCCTTCCTTCCTTCCTTCACTCCACTCTCTTTCTTCTTCTCTTTCTTCATTCTTTCTTTCCTTCTCTTTCTTCCTTTTATCCTTTTCTCAATCCCTCCCTTTCCCTTCCTTTTTTCCTTATCCTTCTACCCTAATTTTCATTCTTTCTTCCCATCACCCCTTCCTTCCCTTCCTTCCTTCCCCCTTCCTTCCCTTCCTTCCTTCCCTTCCTTCCTTTCCCTTCCTTTCCCTTCCTTCCCTTCCTTCCTTCCCTTTCCCTTCCTTCCCTTCCTTCCTTTCCTTCCTTCCTTCCTTCCTTCCTTCCTTCCTTCCTTCCTTCCTTCCTTCCTTCCTTCCCTATCTTCCTTCTTTCCTTTTCCCCTTCCCTCCCTTTCCCTTCCTTCCTTCTTTCCTTTTCCTATCCTATCCCATCCTTCCAATCCTTCCTACCTTTCTTTTCTTTCTTCCCTATCTTCCCCCTTCCTTCCCTTCCCTTCCTTTCATTCTTTCCTACCTTTCCTTGCCCTCTTCCTCCCTTCCTTCCTTTATTTCCTTCCCTTCCCCCTTCCTTATCTTCCTTCCTTCCCTCCTGCTTTCCATCCCCTTCCTTCCTTTGTGCCTTCATTCCTTCCCTCCTTTCAATTATTTCCATTCTTCTTTCATTCCCTGCCTTCTTTCTTTCTTTCTTTCCTTCCTTCCTTCCTTCCTTACTTCCTTCTCTCCCTCTCCCTCCCTCTTTCCCCTTCCCTTTCTTTCCATCCCTTATTCCCCCCCTCCCTTCCTTTTATTCCTTCTTCCCTTCCCCCCTCCCACCCTCCTACCTTTCCTTGCCCCCTTCCTCCCTTCCCTTTGCTTCAAATTCTCCCCTTCTTTCCTTTCTGCATTCCCTCCTTCTCTTCCCTCCCCTTCATTTATTTCTTTCCCACCCTTTCCTTCCTTTCCTCCTGCTCTCCATCCCTGTCCTTCCTTTGTGCCTTCATGCCTTCCCTCCTTTCTTTCATTTCCATTTCTTCTTTCTTTCCTTTCTTTACTTTCCTTTCCTTTCTTTTACTTCCTTCCTTCCTTCCTTCTTTCCTTCCTTAATTCCTTCCTTCCTCCCATTCCCTTCCCTTTCTTCCCTCCCTCTAATTCCCTTCTCTTCCCCTCTTTCCTCCCTTCTTTCCCTCCCTTCCCTTACTTGCTACCTTTCCTTCCTCTTCCTCCCACCTTCAGAAGGGAGGACCCCTTCTTCTTCTTTCCTTCTTCCTTCCTTCCTTTCCTTTCTTCCATCCTTATTTTCTTCTTCATTCATTCCCTCTCTTTCTTTCCCCTCCCCCTCCTTCCTTCCTTTCCTACTTTCCTTCCTTCCTTTCCTACTTTCCTCTCTACATTCCCTCCCCTCCACTCCCTTTATTCATTCTCTAATTCCCTGCTTTCCATCTTTCCTTCCTTCCTTCCCTGCCCTCCCTCCTTCCTTCCTTTTTCCTTTCCTTTTTCCTTATTTCCTTTCCTTTCCTCCTATTCCCTCCTTCCTATCCTATCCTTCCTTCCTTCCTTTCTTTTCTTTCCTTTTTTTCCTTTCCTTTCCTTTCCTTTCCTTCCCTTCCATCCCTACACTCTTTCCTCCCTTCTTTCCTTCCTTCACTCCCGTCCCCATCTCCATTTCCTTCCATTCTTCTTTCATCCCTTCCGTTCTTATCTCCCTTCCATCCTTTCCCTTCCTTTCTTCTTCCTTCCCTCATTTCTTCCTTCATTTCCTTCCATCCTTTCCTTCCTTCCTTCCTTCCTTCCTTCCTTCCTTCCTTCCTTCCTTCCTTTCCTTCCCTTCCCCTCCCCTTCCCCTCCACTCCTTCCTCTTCCTTTCTTCACTTCTAACTATTCCACCCTCCCTCCTTCCCTTGTTTTTTCACTTTCCTTTCCTTTTTCTTCCTTATCCTTCCTTTCCTTCCTATCCTTCCTTCCTTCCTTACCTTCTTTTCTTCCTTTCCTTCACTTCCATCCCTACCCTTCCTTCCTCCTCCCTCCCCATCTCCATTTCTTTTCATTCATAATTCCTTCCATCCTTTCCCTTCCATCCTTCTTCCCTCCCTCATTCCTTCCTTCCTTTCCTTTCCTCCTTCCCTTCTTTCCTTCCGGCTTTTCTCCCCTCCTTTCCCTCCCTCCATTCCTTCCTTCCCTTCCTTCTTTCTTCCTTCCTTTTCTTCCTTCCTTTTTTTTCTCTTCCTTCCATCTTTCTTTCCTTCCTGCATTCTCTGCCTTCCTTCCTTCTTTTCTTCCTTAGGATAGGACAGAAATTGAGAGAAAAAAAAGAAAGAAGGAAGGGAAGGGGGGGAAGGAAGGAAGGGGGGGACGAAAGGGAGGAAATTATGAAGGAAGGAAAGAAATAAGGTAGAAAAGAAAAAAATAAAGGAAGAATGGGGGGGAGGGCGGATAGGAAAAAAAAAGAAGAAAAGGAAAGAAGGAAGGAAGGAAAGAAGAAGGAAAGGAAAAGAAAGGAAAGGAAAAGAGGGAAGGAGGGAGGAAGTGAAGTGAAGAAAGGAAGAAAATATATGAAGGAAAGAAATGAAAAGAGGAGAGGAAAATAAGGAGAAGGAAAGGAAAAAAAGGAAAAAAAAAGGAAGGAAGGAAGGAAGGAAGGAAAGGAAGGAAGGAAGGGAGGGAAGAAGGGAAAGGAAGGAAGGAATGAGGGAGGGGGAAGATGAAAGGAGGGGAAGGGATGAAGGATGGAAGGAAGGAAAGAAGAAGGCAGGGAAAGCAGGAAGGAAAGAAGGGAAAGGAAAAAAAAGGGAAGGTAATAAAAGGAAAAGGGAGGAGGAAGTCAGGATGGAAAGAATTAAAATGAAGGGAAGGAAGGAAGGAAGGAAGGGGAGAAAGGGGGAAAAAAAAAGGAAAAAAAAAAGAAGGAAAGAAAGGATAGGATAGGAAAAAGGGGAGGGAAAAGAAAGGGAAGGGATGAATGCACAAAGGAAGGAAGGGGATTAAGAGCAGGAAGGGGGAAAATGAAGGCAGAAAGTTGAGGTAAAAAAGAAAAGGGAGGCAGAAAGGAAAGAAGGGGAGAATTGGAATCAAAGGGAAGGTAGGAGAAGGTAAAAAAGGAAGGGAGGAGGAGGGAGGGTTGGCAGGAGGAGGAAGGGAGGGCAGGGGAAGGAGGGAAGAAGAAAAGGAAAGGGTAGGGAAAGAGGGAGGAAGGGAGGAAGGAAGGAAGGAAGGAAGGAAGGAAGAAAAGGAAGGAAGGACAGGAAAGGAAAGAAAGGGTATGGAGGAGAAGGAAATGGGAGGGAGAGAAAGGAAGAAGGAAAAGAAGGAAGAAAGGAAGGAGGGATGGAAGGAAGGAAAGAGGGAAAGAAGGAAGTTAGGAAGGAATGGAGTGAGGTAAAGGAGGGGAGGGAAGCCGGAAGGAAAGCAGGGACGGAGGAAAGGAATGGAAGGAAGGAAGGAGGGAGGGAGGAGGGAAGAAGGAAAGAAATGGAGGAAGGAAGGGAGGGAAGAAGGAAGGAAGGAAAGGATGGAAAGGAAGGAAGGGAAGGGGTGAATGACAAAGGAAAGGAAATGGAGATGGGGAGGGGGGGGGAGGAAGGAGGGGGTAGGGCTGGAAGTGAAGGAAAGGAAGAAAAGAAGGTAAGGAAGGAAAAAATGAAAGGAAGGGAAGGAAGGAAGGAAGTGGTGGGTGAGAAGAAAGAAAAGAAGGGTAGGTGCGATAGGATAGGATAGGAGAGGGAGGAATTGAGAAAAAGGAAAAAAGGAAGAAAGGGAAGGAAGGAGAGAAGGTAACAAGGAAAGAAAGGGAGGGGAATGAAGGAAAAAAAAAGGAAGAGAGAAAAGGAGAAAGGAAGGAAGAAGGAAAAAAGAAATGAAGGAAGGGAGGGAAAGATGGAAGCAAGGGAAGGAAAGAAGGCAAGGAGGAAAAAGGGGGGGGGGGGGAGAGGAATGCAAGGAAAAAAGGAAATGAAGGAATGAAGGGAGGGAGGGAAGAGAGGAAAGAATGAAGAGATGAAGGAGGAATGGAAGGAAAATGAGATGGGGGGGGGGGTGAAGGAAGGAATGAAGGGAGGAAGGAAGGTAGGGACGGAAGTTAAGGGAAAAAAAGGAAGTAAAGGAGGAGAGGAAAGGAAGGGGACAGAAGGTCAGGATGGAAAAAGAAAGGAAAAGGAAAGGAAGAGAAGGAAGAAGGAAGGAAGAAGAGGGAGAAAGAATAGAAAGAAGGGTAGAAAGGATAGGATAGGAAAGGGAGGAATAGAGGAAAAGAAAGAAGGAGGGAAAAAAGAAGGAAAGGGTAGGAAGGAAGGCAGGGCATAAATGAAAGAGGGGGGAAATTGAAGTAAATGGAGGGAGGAGAAGGAAGAAGGGGAAGAAGGAAGGAAGGGAGGGGAGGGAAGGAGTGAAGGAAAGGAGGGAGGAAGGAAGGAAGGAAGGAAGAAGGCAGTTAAAGCTCCTGATGTAAAAAGGAAAGAAAAGAAAGGGTGGGGAAGAGAAGGGAAGGTGAGGGGACGGAGGAAAGGGAAGTTAGAAAGGAAGAATGGAAGGGGAGGAATGAAGGAGGGAGGAAGGAGGAAGGGAAAGGAAGCAAGAAAGCAAGTAAGGGAAGGGAGGGAAAGAAGGAAGGAAAAAGGGAAGGGAAAAGAATGGAAGGGTAGGGAGGGAAGAAAGGGAAGGATCAGTGCAAGAAGAAGGAAGAAAGGAAGGAAGGAAGAAAGGAGAGATGGAGGGGAGGAATGGAGGGAGGAAAGGAGGAAGGAAGGAAGGGAAGGAGGAAGGAAAAAAAGAAGGAAAAGATAGGGAGAAAGGAAGGAAGGAAGAAAAGAAATGAAGGAAGGGAGGATAAGATGGAAGCAAGGAAGGTAGAAGGTAAGGAGGAAAAGGAGGAAGGAGGAGGAATTCAAGAAAAAAAAAAGGAAATGATTGAGGATTGAGTGAGGGAAGAGGAAAGAATGAAGAGATGAAGGAAGAATGGAAGGAAATTGAGGGGGGGGGGGGGGGTGAAGGAAGGAAGGAAGGGAAGGAAGGAAGGGAAGGGATGGAAGTTAAGGGAAGAAAAGGAAGGAAGAAAAGAAGGAAAGGAAAGGAAAGGGACAGAAGAAGGAAAATGGAAAAATATGAAAGGAAAGGAAGAAAGAAGGAAGAAGGAAAGAAGAATAGAAAGAAGAGTAGAAAGGGTAGAAAGGGAGGAATAGAAGAAAAGAAAGAAGGAAGAAAGAGAAGGGAAGAATTAAGGAAGGAAGGAAGGGGAGGGGAGTGAATGAGGGAATGGAAAGAAGGAAGGCAGGGAGGTAGAGAATGAATGAAGGAGAGGAGGGGAGTGAATGGAGGGATGAAAGGAGGAAGGAAGGAGGGAGGGAATGAATGAATGATGGAAGGAAGGAAGGAAGGAAGGAAGGAAGGAAGGAAGGAAGGAAGGAAGGGAAGGAAGGAAGGAAGGAAGGAAGGAAGGAAGGAAGGAAGGGAGGGAGGGAGGGAGGGAGGGAGGGAGGGAGGAGAGGGGAAGGAAGGATGGATGGAAGAAAGGAAAGAAAAGAAGAGAAGAGAAAGGAAAGGGATCAGGACGCAGGGGGACGGAAGAAAAAAAAAAGGAAGGAAAGGAAGGAAAGAAAAGAAAATGAAGGAAAGAAGGGGAGGGAATGGAAGGGAATGCAGAAAGGAAAAAGGGAAGAAATTGAAGCAAAGGAATAACGGGAGGGGGAGGGAGGGAGGGAGGGAGCGAGGGAGGTAGGGAAAAAGGGGTGGGAGGATGGAAGGAAGGAAGGAAGGAGGAAAGGGGAAAAAAAAGGGTAGGGAAGAGAAGGGGAAAGACGGAAAGAAAGAAGTAAGGAAGGAAGGAAGGAAGGAAGGAAGGGAAGGAAATGAAGAAAAATAGGAAAAAAAAAATGAGAGAGTTGTTGATAAGAAAGTAGGGAAGGAAGGAGGGGGGAAGGTAAAAGAAAGGGGGAGGAAAGGTAAGTATGAAAGGAAAGGAAGGAAGGAGGAAATAAGGATGGAAGGGTAAGGATGGAAGTGGAGGAAAGAAGGAAGGAAAGGAAGAATAGAAGGTAATGGGGAGGGGGTAGAGGGGAAAGAAGGAAAGGTAGCAATGGAAGCAAAGAAGGAGGGTAGCAATGGAAGCAAAGGAAAGGAAGAAAAGAAGGTAAGGAAATACGGGAAGAATGAAAGGAAGGGAAGGGAAGGAAGGGAAAAGGAAAAGAAAGAAAAGAAAGGATAGGAAGGAAAAAAGGATAGGAAAGGGATAGGAGGGGAGGAAAGGAGAAAGGAAGGAAAGGAAGGAAGGGAGGGAGGAAGGAAGGAAAGGGAAGGGAGGAAGGTTGTCCGTTTTTGCTAAAAGGAGGTTGATAAGGAATAAGAAGGAAGGAAGAAAAGGAAGGAAGGAAAGGAATGAAGGAAGAAAAAAGGGGAAAAAAAGAAAAAGGAAGGAGGAAGAAGAGAAGGGAAGGAAAAGGAAGGAAAGAAATGAAAAAGGAAAGGAAAATAAAAATGGAAAGGAGGAAGGGAAGGGGAAAAAAAAAGGGAGGGAAGGAAGGAGGAGAGAGGAAAGGAACAAAGGGAAGGGGAGGGAAATGAAGGGAGGGAAAGATGGGAAGGGATAGAAGGAAAATAAAAGCATGGAAGGAATGAGAGAGGAGGGGACGGAAGGGAAGGGAGGGAGGGAGGAAAGGAGGAAGGAAGGAGGAAGGAAGGAAGGAAGGTCTAGGAAGGGAGGGAAGAAGGGAGGGGGAGGGAGGGAAGGAATAAAGGAGAGGAAGGAAGAAAGGTAAGAAGGAAGGAAGAAGAAAGGAAGGAAGGAAGGGGAGGAACGAATGATAGAAGGAGGAAGGAAAAAGAAGCGATAAAGCAAGTAAGGGGAGGGAGGGAAGAAAGGGAAGGATGAGAGGAAGAAGAGGAAGAAAAGAAGGAGGAAGAAATCTCTCCAAATCCTGCATTTTCACACATGACTGCGTTTCTATTTTTTGTGCAATTTATTTCTCAACCCAGACTCCAGCTCCACGGGAGGTTTCCGTCATGCCTGAGCTCGCCTTAGGACACCTGCGTTACCGCTTTTGCACATGTGATAGAAATCCTTTTCAATTTCCTCCTAACTCAGATTGATTTTTTTTTTTTTTAATCCTTCAACCTTTATATGACCGCCCACAATTTCTCAACATGCACATGTTATAGAAAGTTTAGACATCCTTTTTAACAATCATCCTTTTTAACAATCAAATCTAAATTTTTGGATCTTTTCCATTGCATATTCCCCAAATACCAAATCCTGCGTAATCAGAAATGAAAAGAAATGGAAAAGAAAGGAAATAGAAAAGAACGGAAATGGACATGCAAAAGAAAGGAAATGGAAAAGACATGAGAGAAAATGGAAACGAAATGAAAAAGAAAGGAATTGGAGAAAAAAAGGAAAGCAAAGGAAAGAAAAATGAAAGGAAAAATAGAAAAGAAAGGAATTGGAAAAAAGGAAATGAAATGAAAAAAAATGATATAAAAATGGAAATCTTTTGCTACTTGAATTGGCCCGTGCAGGGCCAATATGCCAGCTTTAACTGATCACTGAGCTCTGTATCAACATCCACACTAAATAATCATTTAGTGTGGATGTTGATAAAGACCTCAGTGATCATTTAAAGCGGGCATATTTCATGTGAGGGCAGAAGATAAACCTGCTGTGCTGTACATCTATTGCACTGCATTGTGAAGCCTCAGGAACAAACAGTCATCTTTGTGGCCACCAAAGAGATGCGCTAGCATATTGTAGCTCATGATGAAAAATCACCTTATGTGTATGATCTCCACTTCTTTCTAGGAAGACCCTTGAAACTGGCAAGTGACCCACAGTTTCAGATCAAGACGAGTTCCACAAAGTTTGATAGATGATCTACACGATACTCTGCTGATTACAGATCATGAAGGAAGGAAGGGGAGGAACGAATGATAGAAGGAGGAAGGTGGAAGGAAAAGAAGCAATAAAGCAAGTAAGGGGAGGGAGGGAAGAAAGGGAAGGATGAGAGGAAGAAGAGGAAGAAAAGAAGGAGGAAGAAATCTCTCCAAATCCTGCATTTTCACACATGACTGCGTTTCTATTTTTTGTGCAATTTATTTCTCAACCCAGCCTCCTGCTCCACGGGAGGTTTCCGTCCTGCCTGAGCTCGCCTTAGGACACCTGCGTCACCGCTTTTGCACATGTGATAGAAATCCTTTTCATTTTCCTAACTCAGATTGATGGTTTTTTTTTTTAATCCTTCAACATTATGACCGGCCCACAATTTCTCAACATGCACATGTTATAGAAAGTTTAGACATCCTTTTTAACAATCATCCTTTTTAACAATCAAATCTAAATTTTTGGATCTTTTCCATTGCATATTCCCCAAATACCAAATCCTGCGTAATCAGAAAT